>JAODPA010030593.1:0-12510 GCA_025585075.1 Nepenthes mirabilis
TATAAGAATAACAATTCAAACTCTATTCTTATCCTTTTCTATTACCTAAAATAATTATTCTATTCCTACCTTATTCTATTTCAATAACTAAATGTACCGTCAGTTTAATTTTTTTTCTTCTGTTACCTACCTCCGGTCGCTCCGTCAACCCACTCACCTCTCTCTCTCTCCCCCGTCTCTCCCCTTCATCATTTGAGAACCAATTGGTATTATATTGTGGTTTAACATCAGCCAAACAGATTGAATTTCGAGCTTATGTTTTTGAATTTTGACAATATTTAGGTATAGGAGTTCAATTGGGGTTTCCACCTGTGCTTAATATAGGTAATTGGATTAGAATTTTTACTCATTCTGCTTGTTTTTTCGTCAATAACATACTATTCAAACTGAGTGTTACCACCCCCTCTGATCTCTCTCTCCCTCTCTCTCTCTCTCTCATTGTGGGAATTCTCATAAACGGAGTCCGCCATGGCACAAAACTGGTTACAACCACCGAACTCACCGCCAATAGCGGTACAAGCCTTCTGGTGAGTCCTTCTGTCCCCACATGTATTGGTTTTTCATCCTAGTAATTGCTGTTTGTGAAACCGTAGATTCAATAGAAATAGTTTTTTTTGTGTTTTCGTAAAATCTGATATCTTGATAAGTTGATTTATGGGTTTCCTGCTCCCAATCCACGAAAATTTGTGTGCTCAAATTGGAAGAATTTCCTCCTCCTGTTTAATCCTTTCCTTCTATTATCTCCGTCTTGTTGCGCTCTCAACCCAGTGGCTTCTCTTTCTCTCTCTCTCTTTGTTATTTAAGGACCAGTTTATTGTACAATGTGGTTTAACATTGGCCACAGAGATCAAATTTTGAGGTTTGCTTTTCAAATATTTACTATAAGAGTTCAATAAAAGTTTCCCCAACGCTTAATATAAATGTTTGGATTATGGTTTTATATCATTCTGCTTGATTTTTTCATCTATTATATACTGTTTAAACTGAGTGTTACCTGCCTTCCCCCTTTGATCTCCCTCTCTTGTTGGTGGGAACTTTCAAAAATGAACCTCCCGCCACTCTGCGGAACTAGTCTAAACCTTCGAACTCACAACTAATAGCAACAAAAACTTTCTTGTGAGTCATTATATCGCTACACATATTGGTTTTTCATATCAGAAATTGTCGAGCATGAAACCCTAGATTTTGTGAAATTTGGTTTTTTGTGATTTCATAAAATCCAGGATTTTGATCAGTTGATTTAAGGGTTTCTCGCTCCCAATACATGAAAATATTTGTGCTCATTAGGAAGAATTTCCTCCTTCCATTCAATCCATTCCATCTATTACCTCTGAAAAAGCACTTTTTGGTGCTAATCGTGAATAATCAAGTTTCGACCCCGTAAAAATTATAGCGGAAGCAAAAAAATAAATATCCGATACACGTAAAGGATATTTAGTACTAGATGCAAACGAGACTAATGATCATGCACAATATATATAACAATAAGCAATAAAGAAAAAGACAAGATTTTTGGTGACGAAGTGAAAACTCGATACCCACGGTATCGAGAAAAACACTCCGGGCTTCAACGGTTAGGGAAACAATGCACTATGAAAATCAACTTACAGCCCGAGTGGTAACGACGCGCTAACCTAGTCGACTTACTCCCGACACGTGATCCCTACCAAGGAACTCCTTGGATTTGCCTGCGGCAACGGAACCGGACACCTTCCGGTCTTCAAGCCAATCTTCCCTCTCGTGCCACTTGAATTGCCAACCACGATCGGATCTCCTTCTTCACGAACCAACGTCTCCAACGAAGGTAGAAGGATGAAAGTTTGAATGGAAAAAGAAAAAGAAAAATGGTGAGAAAACTCCTTAGATCATGAAGTTCAAAGTTATGTATTTTGGTTTTCTCAAGAGAAACTAAATCAATGAAGCATGTAAGGCTTTCTTCTCAAGTTTAATGGCTTCACAAATATCAAAAGAGGCTCTGGCGTGTTTAGGGTTTCAAGAAAATAAGGTATGAATTTATAGTTGAGCCAAAAAACGCGTTCAAAAATTTGCCCGTTGCACCGGTGCTCGAGCGCCTGGCGGGCGGCCGTAGAGTTTCGTGGGAAACCCTACAGGCGCTCGAGCGGCCGGAGGGCGAGCAGCGAGCGGGCGACCTACTGGATTTTCGGCTCGAGCGGCTAGCGAGCGACACACAAGCGGGCGACCTACTGGATTTTCGGCTAGAGCGGCTAGCGAGCGACACACGAGCGGGCGACCTACTGGATTTTCGGCTCGAGCGGCTAGTGAGCTCCAGGCGAGCGCAGACCGGACAAAACGGACTTAAACCCGACAACTCACAACCCGACATTGATATACTAATATATATGGTTACGGAATATACCAATTAGACAAATATCTCTAACAACCTCCCTCATGTCGTGCTCTCAACCCACGGACTTTTCTCTCACATACACACACACACCCTCACTCTCTTTCTCTTTCTCTTTCTCTCTTCCTCCTTCATCATTTAGGGACCAGTTGGTTGTATACTGTGGTTTAACAATGGGCGTAAAGATCGAATTTTGAGGTTAGGTTTCAATTTTTTGTAATATTTATATGATGCTTTCAGTCAGGATTTTGGCCTACGCTTAATATAGTTGAGTGGATTAGGTTTTTATTCATTCCGGGTGGTTTTTTCCCCATCTATTACATACTGTTCAAACTGAGCATTACCTTCCTCCCTCCTCTGGTCTTTCCCTCTCTCCTTGTTGGGAATTCTTAGAAACAAAATTGCCACTGCACTGTAGAACTAGTTTCAATCGCCGAACTCACCACCAATAGAGATGCAAACCTTCTTGTGAGTCATTCTATCCCTACATGTATCGGCTTTTCATCTCAGTAATTGCCTTGTGTGAAACCATAAATTCTGTCGAATTCGGTGTTTTGTGTTTACATAAAATCTACGATATTGAGGAGTTGATTTTGGGGTTTCCTGCTCTCAGTCCACCAAATTGTTTTTGCTCAAATTGGAAGAATTTCCTCCTTCCATTCAATCCTTCCTTCTACTACGTCCCTCCTTTCGCACTTTCAACCCTTTGACTTCTCTCTCTTCATCTCCTCTTCGACTTTATTGGACCAATTGATTGTATGTTTTGGTTCAAAATCGGCCACAAAGATCAAATTTTGAGTTTAGGTTTTCAAATTTTTGTAATATTTACATATGGGAGTTTGATCAAGTCTCTGGCTTGTACTTAATATTAGGTGATTGGATTAGGATTTTTTATTCATTCCGTTCAATTTTTTCCATGATATAACATCTGCTCAAACTGAGTGTAAGCTACCTCCCTCCTTTGATCGCCCTCTTTTGTTGGTGGGATATGCCATAAACAAAGCCTCTGATGCACCGTTGAAATAGTCTATGCTACCCAACTCACCACCAATAGTGACAAACATTTTTGATGAGTCATTCTATCCCTACATGGTTTTCCATCCTAGTTATTGCCGTGTGCGAGACCCTAGATTTGCTGAATTTTTTTTTATGTTTTCATGAAATCCAGGATTTTGAGGAGTCAATTTAGGGGCTCTTCGCTCCCAGTCGTGTAAATTTTGTGTGCTAAAATTGGAAGAAAATTTTCATTTCATTCAATCCTTTCCTTTTGTTACCTCCCTAATGTCACCCTTTTAATCCACTGATCCCCCATCTCCCCCTCGCCTTCATCATTTGAGGACCAATTAGTTATATATTATGATTTAACTTCGGATATGGAGTGTTTGAATTTTTGTAATAATTACATATAGGTGTTTGTTCGGGGTTTCGGCCTACGCCCATTGTAGGTGACTGGATTTGAATTTTTATTCATTCTGCTTGATAGTGTTCAAACTACGTGTTATCTCCCTTGCCCTGTGATCTCCCTGTCTTTGGTGTAATTTTAAGAAATGAAGCTCATGCCTTACCATAGAGCTAGTCTCAACCATCAAATTGGCCATTAATAGTAACACAACCCTTTGATGAGTCATTCTGTCCCTTCATGTATTGGTTTTTCATCATAGTAATTGCCGGATGTGAAACCCTAGATTCAGTGTAATTTGAATTTTTTGTGTTTTCATAAAATCCAGGCTATTGAGGAATCGATTTAGGGTTTTCTGTTCCTAATCCAACAAAATTTTGCACTCAAATTGGAAGAATATCCTCTTTCAGTTCAATCCTTTCCTTCTGTCATCTCCCTCTCGTTGCGATTTCAACCCACTAATTTCTCTCCCCCCCTTTCTCTCCCTCTCTCTCCCCTTGGTTATTTGAGGACCAATTAGTTGTATATTGTGGTTGGACTTCAGCCTCAGCGATCGAATTTCGAGGTTAGGTTTTTGAATTTTTTGAATATTTACTTATAGGTGGTCTATCGGGGGGGGGGGTGATTTGATTAGGATTTTTATTCATTCCGCTTGTTTTTTTCCCCCACAACAATATACTGTTTAAACTGAATATTACCTCCCCCCCCCCCATATGGAGGACTGGGCTTCAATCAGTGCACTTGGTCAAGGACAGTTTATAAAGATGAAGGTCTTAGCTCTGTTGGGTGCGCTAGGCCAAAGTTGGCTTATAGAGATGAGAAATGGAGGAGGAGAATCTTGCTTGTGGGGCCAGTTTGCTTCACCTTTCTTCGGAACTCCCTTGGATAAGGGGAGCATTGGCAAGCTTGCCCTTGCAAAAGTGAACGCCCCCACTGGAATCCTCTCCTGGCTACGTACGAAGGTGAGCCTTCTGTGCTTGACTGCACCAGTCACCCTCGTCGCCCAGGCGGCAAAGAATTTAGAGGGAGTGTAGCGCATCCACATTCGCAAACCTGAATCAGATTGGTTGTTCTGACAGCCGGAGGCGATGCTCCGAACTCAACGAGAAAGTGATACCGTCAGGGTGAGCGTGCTCCCCTTCTCCCAGATACCATCAGGGTGAGCGTGCTGAGCATTATCCTTTCTTCTCCTTCCTTTTCTTCTTCCTCTTGTTGTTGGGAGCCCTGAGCCTTTCGAGCCCCATTCAAACTTGGAGACTTAAACGTTTGGATCTTCTCTTATTATCAAGGAGAATAATGGCTACCTGCCTCTTAGGTTGCAATAAGGGGCCATCACTCTACCTTCTGCCTGCACCATTCATCATGATTTTAGCGCAGAGGGCACTGGGCACTTGTTGGTAGAGCAGCTCGTGAGGGGGTGCACTCGGTGAGAGTGGCTAACTGCGATGCTCTTTTCCAAAAAATGAATGGAAGTGTGGATGGGTGCTTTTGAGATACAGGTTCACTAGGAGATCTTTTTGATTGGTCTCCCTTTCTCTGCAAGAACAAAGGGATACATATAGAGCGGGAGTTGATGCGTTCTCGCCAGAAGTCCACGGTTGACGTTAGTAACCTCGGGCTAGGATGCTCGTGGCATCACGTCGGGCTTGCGTGAGGTAATCCTTGTAATCATGGCTTGCATGGGGGTAGTGGAGGGCTAGGTTCACGACGAACTGTGATCGCGGATTTGTCGCTGACATTTCTTGTGTCATCAAGACAGCTGGCATGGCCATACTGGACAGATGTCTTCTCACGTCGTGGGGTTTGGATTGCTAGCGATTTGCACAGAAGGGGTCATCATGGCCCTGCACCGCGTGCCACCTGATCACTTGATCTTGATGGATCAGTTCTGGGTCTACTTGCATGCCCACTTGTGTAGCCGTTCGGGCCTTCGTGTTAGCGGGCTGCACAATGGGCTACTGCTGACTGGGCCCTTCTTCTGCCGTCACTGCACTTCCTGGGAGCATGTCTAGAGCGCATGCCAGCTGGGCCGCAAGTTAAGCTGGCCCCAGATCTGCTAAGCCCATCAATAGGATTTTGCTTTCAATTTTGTAATTGGCAAAAATGGATTTTTGTTACCTCATTTTAAGTTTCACAGATTTGATGGATTTAATGGAAGTTTAGCAAATGTTTCATGATGTGCATTTTACTTCATATCTGCAGTTTTCATTTTTTTTTTTTTTTTTTAACCAATGTTTGCCATATTTGATGTGTATTGTTTGGGTTTGCGGATATGTGAGTATGACAGTTTTCCGTAAAGTAGTTATTCTTTGATTCTTCACTTAATATGTATATATAAGAAGCGCCAAGTACAGAAAGTCAAGAAAATGGCATAAGTTGGCCATTATCAAGTCATAATTGGCTGCTAATCAATTATCATTTTGCACAATTCAGAGATATCTGAAGATAACTTAGACTAAATGGTTAGTAACATTGTAATGATTGCAGTAGAAGGCACGGTTTGTAAACCTGTTTGTAAATCATGCATAATAATTTGCATCTACATTCAATTCTTTTTATCCTAGATACATGACATGTTTGTATTTTCATAATTTTCAGGCTTGCTCAAGTATGGCCCTGTGTTCGCACGTCGGGCTGAGTGTTCGAAGTCCACAATTCCTGTTAATAAATTGAGTAAAGACTTTTCCTTTCTGGCTATAAGCAGCTTTAAGGTAATTCGTATAGGGCTAACTCCGTCAACGAGAGTACTTTATCGAGGAGGTCGCCCGTATTTCAAAAAATGAGGGCGAACTCTGCATGTTGTTACTATTGACCCTGGAGGAGGCTGCATCCACTAGCATACTTTGTAGAAGATGGAGATATGTATGGATTATTGGGGATTCTGAGCCGGATACACACAACTGGCACAGTGGAGCAAACCCGAATCCTCCTGTCGACCGTCGGCTACCAAATTGTAAGTATAAGAAATATAATAATGCACAATGATTTTTAACATAAAAAACTCTTTTTAACCAAGGAAAAAACCACGGGACAAATTTTGAAAAATCTCCACTATGTAAAATTTGGTTATATAAATTTACGAGACAGTGTACCAGCAATTGACCTGAGACAGAGCAAGAAACTCCAGGGTAAGAGCAAGAAAACCTCCTCTCTTTACTCTCTTTTTCTTCTCTACTTCTCACGCTGGCGGCGCTCTCTGCTCTCCGAATTTTACAAGTGTTTCCTGGTGACGAGGAAGATCATAGTTTCCTCACTATCGCTCTCCTTTAATAAACACGAAAACACATTTTCCGCGCTTTCTTTCATTGACAGCGCTTACTTTGCAAGTTAGTCACCTGCTCTGAACTTAACAGGTAATTTGTTATATCTGTTCACCTGCTCATTCATTTTCCCACGCATTGTGTTCGCACGCTTTGCCTTCGGCTAGCATTTGTCCGACCATCCTCAGCCAACAGTCAGTCCGCCCTTGTCCAGCAGTCAGTCCGGTTGGTCTCTGCCAACATCTATCCGACTGCCCTCATCCAGCAGTCAGGCCGCCTTTGGGCTCATCAGTCCGGTTGGCTCTCAGTCTGGGCGGTCCGGTCATCCATGAAGTTTGATATCTGGCTGCCCTTCGGCCCCTTCACGCGCGAACGCTCTCGTCCTCACACGAATCCCATGTGATATTCTGATGACCTTCCATTTGTTGGAACACTCATAATGGAATGACATAAACCCAACATAGATATCCTTTTCTAGCTTGGATTTTGGTGCAGAAACATTATGTAAAATGGAAGCTGACGCTTATATAATGACATTGTGTAAAGTCTTGAGGCTGTACAGGGGCCGAAATCTACTTGAATGTAGGATCCATTACCGACTAGGAGAGAGCGAGAGTCATCATATTGATAATTGGATTGCCTTTGCAATTGCCACTGGGGTCTTTAAGCTTGAATTGTACTTCTCATATACCTTGCTTGGCGCTTCTGAGAGATATTCTATCATATGGGACCTCTTTACTGAGACAAAGCAGACTGTACCGTATTTAAATCAGTTGGACTGTCATTCCTCCATCGTTCTTCCTCTCTTAGTGTTCACTATCATTTCAATGTCTTACAGAACTTGTCTTAAGATGTGTAGACGTTACAAATGGACCTTTTCAAATCATTTTGTTCTGGTGCTCATCCCTTTTGCGCCTAGTTTTGGAGGAGAATGGTAGTTAATCTATGCAAAGCATGCACTTCTTCACCTGAGGCTAAAATACTTGAGAAGTGTTTTTGCTTTCGCTTGCAGAATTTGGAAATTTCTGCTCCCAAATGGTTTCATTTGGAAACAAAGCACCATGAGCGGTTATATCAAGGATGCTCAACAGCTTGTTGATGTTTCCCTAGGAATCAATTTTCTGAAGATTCAGACGGTATTTCCTTGAATTTGGCATATCCGAGCAGGAAAGATATTTTCTTTGGGCACTTTTCCGGCTACATTGCCCAGCTGGAGTGTTTAAGCATGAATGTTTGTGTTTTCGAGGTGAGTAATTTGATTTTGTTAATAATGCCTTTTTTCGCTTTAAGTTTTGTTCTCTTATAGCTGTGCAAGACTTTTTCACAGGGGAACGGATGTTCAATGAAGTCCCTCAGCTTTGAAATTTAAGGCATCTGGAATTGATAACCTTCTGTCCCGGTGATCTGCTACTTTGCTACCATGCAGCTGTTTCCATTCTTAAGGCATCTCCATTCCTGCAATGACTTGAATTACATGTGAGTATTCTTAACATCTGCGTTAATTTCCTGTTTTTTTAAAAAAAGAAAAAGAAAAAAGTTTATCCACTGCTAAGTTATAGTTGAATGATTTCAGATTAATTTGCACTTTTATGATACTTGCCATATTGAATAAGACTTACTAACTGCTAAGAATCCTGAGATCCTCTTGCCTTCTTTACTGTTTGCTTGCTCACCTTTTTTAAAGTTCCAATTTTTATATTTTCCTCCATATTAATTTTTTTCCAAATCATTGATCTCAAAATAGTTCTCCTATCTAGATGCCTTCTTTGTGTGTGTGTGTGTTGGCTAATTGCTGGGTCATTTACATTTTTATTAATCTCTAATTGTACGTGCCATCAGAATAAAAATTACCGTCTTATTATTATTTTTGGTCCCTGATGGACATGGGTGTTCCCAGGCATACCTCACGCTTTCACGGCCTTATTGGATTTTTGGTCAGGGACTATAAAAGTGCTTCAGGCCATTCAAGGATCTCTCAGCATGATCACCTTTACCCTGATTCTTCATGCAGAAGCATTTCCTCAACATCCAAAGCAATTGGATCCGTAGGCCTGAGTAAAGTCCTTTGCAAACATTCTGGTTTTGAATCCATTGAGGTTTTTGGTCTATTGTGTTTACTAGAAAGCCTATTTGCAGCCTGCTGTCCTCTTTCTTTTGAAGTGTGGGAAGCGCCTGTCCTTCCTAATAAAACTCTATGTCTCCTCAATTATTGACTACTTACACTTTGAACGGATCACAAGGAAGAACAACATAGTATTTTTGAGGAAGAGGTAAATCTGTCACGCCGAAGCAAAATCAGGAATTGGACAGGGAGTCTGTTCCCTTCCACTACAATTAGAACTATGCTGTTTCACAATTGATGTTGTTGACACGTTGTAGGACATTGCTCCTAGCTCATCATGGTTTCATATTTCTACCTTTATTAAGTCTTAGTTATTATTTGGGTGTCAATCCAAATCTGTATGGATTGGATCAGCCCGCTTGAATTCAAAGAAGTACAAGGTTCAATGCTGTAGGCCCAACGACCGGCCTCCAGGATTGTCAACATAAAAGCCACTTAGGCCGAGATGCCAATGTGAAGGATGTCAGTTTGGGTATGCGCCTTTTGCCAAGGTAAAAGAAAACATTCAGGCAAGGTGCTTGGCTCCAAGGTAAAGGGAGTCAACCCTGAGAGTGCCTGAGGTCAAGATGCGAGAATGGGCCCATAATAGGATTATTGCCCATGCTAATTGGATCCACAAAATCTTGTACACCACAACATGGACTGAGGATTCACAAATCAGATCTTGTCATCTAATTAGCAATTGACCTAGATATCACATCAATGCAATAATTGTAATAACTAAAAAAGACATTTTATATACAATAATCAATGGGACATTTCACTAGCCATGAGGTGGGGATCATGGAATACTTACACATACCATCATGGCTTGGGATCCCAACGGAGATGCCCGCGTTGATGCTACCAAGGCAATCCCAACACTACTTTCGATACAAGATCCATCTACATGCTGAGGGATGAAATTGGAAGAGCACTCAAGTCTTCTAGTTCACATAATAGTCAAACTTCATAGAGCACCACACATGTATCGATTTCAGTTGAGAGATTAGTTTTGTTCCTCTTGGGAAGTTCCGATAATCACTCTACAAAATCAAATTCATGAGGAATTCTTAGACTTTTTGGTTCACCACATCCTTCGTCAATGACCATCTAGGGCACAATAACAATCCTCCACGGAGCTCAAAATGTATCTCCACAAAAAGAAATTTGACATTCCTGATAGTCATTTTTGTCATGGAAGAAGTATTATTCCTCCCCTTATGCCCTCTAATTTGCCTTGTGTATTGTTAACTTAAACGTTAGATGATATTTCTTAGAGAGAGCCTAATCCTACAATTTTTTACTTGTATTTATAATTTGTAAGATTTGTGATTCATTAATCTATATATAATTTTAAAACTTCTCGAATCGAACCCATTTTTTCATGTATGTATCAATTTTAAATACACAATAAAGGGGGGACGGATCAGTGCATGATGCTCCTACAATTTACTGGTATATTTGTGTAGGACTGATACATATGTCCATCAGCATTATATGTTCTGGTCTATGTACGTTTGCTACTAAGTAGTAAATTATGATAATGGGTTGGAAATCGTGTTAAGGGCACATGCCATTCCTAGTTTTCTAGATCCTCTGTTAGAAACGTAGCAGTGGTGTTAATGATGGTGGAACTCATTTTCTGTTGCAGTTGCCGGAGCCGTTGTCTTACACTAAAAGTAACAAGGGGTTGAGAATGATTTCCATACCTCAGCACGCAAACCTGAAGGAGCTTTTGCTATCTGGGTGTCAAGGGAAATACGTACAATGTCGAATTTGTGCTGTATATTGCTGAAAGTGCTGCCGCAATTGAGAAACTTAAAGTCACCAAACTTTATACACACTGGGGGAGGCATGACAAGGTATTCCGTGCGGCGAAAGAGGTGCGTGATGTTTATGATTCACCGTCTTGGGCTCAATATGTCTGGTAAAGTTTGCCTCCAAGCAACCAACTAATATTCTTTGATGAGTGGTCTCTTACTCTTATTGTACAGTTTGGTTTTTTTTCTTTACCTTTTTGTATTTTATATGCTATATAATTTTTTGTTAAAATAAGGTATCTTCCCATACTTGTTACACTAATAGTTCAAATCAAAATCTTATGAAAAATTGGCTTTTAATTATGAATAAGTTTGTGGGCATATTTGTCAATTTGTTGATGATAAAATTTATAATTACATTTGTAGTAAAATATACACTAAAATATTGTGAGATAAATTTTAAATGCATTATGTGTTAAAGATTGATAACAATAAGTTGTATCATTTGATAAAATTAATGCACGTCAGATACAAGGAAGACAATTTTATAGCCAAGTATTTAAGCGAGTTTCAAAAGTGTCTTGACAAATTGAGTAGTATGTATATTAAATTTCACGGCGAGTTGTAGGATTTGTTGTTATTAACCACACGATCAGATTCATAAAAGGTTATTTGGATCATCATTGTCAGCACCGATATTAATAGTGTAGTGATTTTAGAAATAATTAATGGTGCCGCTCTAAATAAAGATATGAGGAGAAAATTGTCAGTTTGTACATCCTCCGATCTAGAAATGTTGATCTCAAAGTCAAAGGTAAAAATGTATGGGGAGAGGTCCGAAGTTTGGTGAGTAAAGTCAAGGCAAGTTAAGATCGAGGTATAAAATCTTGAATGCTACCATTGTAGAAAAAGAATGATCATATCAAAAAATACTATTATAAATAGAAATGTGATAATACAAAAAGCAACAACAAAAAAATTGAGAAGTCTGTGGCAAAGGGCTTTAATTATTACATAGTTTGATTTTCTTCTTGTGTGTAAAGAGGAAGATATAATTATTTTGACCTATTAGGAGATAAGTTGAGTAATTGATAGTGGTGCTTCTATAACATCTCAAATAAGAGGTGCTATGACGGCCTTTGGCATTACAGTGCATACGACGCTCAACGGTAGCAGTTGGATTTAATCCAACTATTGTCATTAACTCTTATTTTTTTAAAAAAAATCCATTTCTCTCTCGTCTCTCTTCCTCTTCTTCTCCTTTGACAATCATCGGTCATTTCTCTTCTTCCCCATTCTCATCTCTGTTCATCGTCTTCTCCTTTCATTGTCATCAGCCATTTCTCTTCCTCACCTTTCATCTTCCTCATCCTTAAATTGATGCTATCATTCAGTCGATGCTATCATTCAGTCTATTAAGCGATTCTGTTTCCTCTCATTTAATTGATGGGCTGATATCATGGGTTATAAATAAATAAGTGTGAAAATGGCAAGTGCGATTCGAGATTGGAGTCATGGTTGTTGTCGCCATTCTGAGTTAGAAGGAATGTCACCATTATTCATCGTTAACTGTTGTTACCGGCGATCGAGAAGGTCTTTAGTGATGCTAAGAAATGGAAAGG
>JAODPA010030604.1:0-12497 GCA_025585075.1 Nepenthes mirabilis
TCTCTGTTCCTGTCCGAGCGTTGTGTCCGCTCGGCCTTCCGCGCGTTTTGCTCAAACATTGTTGAGCTCCCTGTCCTAATACACATAGTAGAGGCAGAGAGGCATCAGCACTTACTTCCACACACACTCGGGCAAAGCTCATACGTTCCATTTTTGCCGTAGTAGGGTCAAACTGTAGTGGCTTTCCCACAATACTCGCAAGTCAGCTCAGGCCCAGGGAATTCTAGAATTCCACTGGGACATATGACAAGGTAATCCAAATAGGGAAAGTTTCGAGTTCCTCTTTTGAAAGAGGCATCCCCAGTTTCCATTTCTTTAGGAATAGAGGGTATCCTGCAAAAGTTCAGGGGCCACCCACAAGTCACTGTTCCATCATCTGACAGGATGAAAATCGAAAAAAAGAAGCCTTGATCGTTGCCCGCTACATGCTTCAGCTCAAACCGGGCCCAAATTTTCCTAACGATATGATTTACAGCATGGAAATGCAAAGGTATACTTAAAAAGTAACCCACCAGGGTGTCTCTCGACATAGTCTCCCCTTGTTTAAGGACTTCAGAGGGAAGGGTTAAATTCACAATATCCCCACCCCCTTGCTAAGGAGGAAAATACTGTATGGATGAAATACCTCCAACGGTTGCTTTTTGAATCACAGAAGACCAGGAATTGGGAGTGGTCCTAGATCCCGTCCCCATTGGAGGCTCTGAAATAGAAGAATCCAATAGATTGGTATTCACGCCTTCTTTAGCACCATTCGGACCATCAACGATAGTTTTCTGAACCATTGATGACCATGAGTCTTGAGAGGGTGTGGTCGCCGATCCCATAGGAATCACAAAATCTGAAGAGTCCAAAAGATCTTTATGTACACCTTCTAAGGCACAGCTTGAATATGGAGCCAAGTCTAGACTAGGAAGAATCCTTCCATTCTGGGGGTTAATATTAGAACTGCTGTGATTGACAGGAGGAGCCCCTATATCAGACAGGATGGATATATCATGCAATGGTGATACGTGACTAGCATCATAAGGCAACGAGGAAAGCCGACCAACATCATGGAGAGATGCAAAGAGATCTACATAATTGGTAGGATCCTTAGGGGGAGGTTTGAGGGAAGGGATGGATCGATTTGAAGGTGGATGATGCAAGACAGAGAGAGGAGGGAAATCTTCAACAGGCAAGGCTAATTGAGTAGAGAAAGGAGGAGGGTTTACAACTGCTCGAGACTACTAGGGAAAACGTGACTGGAAGAGGAGTAAGCGGGAACAGAGGGAGTAAGTAGACGGGGTTGAATCTTCTCACTCAACATTCGTCTTGTTTGTCAACTAAGTGTTATTGCTATCGTAGTTGGGTTTGGTTGAACATGTTTGTTTGGTCGTGCTCGTTCCCACGATAGGAGGTCGTAGCATTAGGAGAGCCCCTTTAAGGCCAACTAGGTTCGATTGACATAGTCGATGGGTTTTAGTGGAGTCTAAATTATCGCCTGCACTTAGCTGATGGTGCTTGTCCCAATTGAGGGGAGTTGTTGTACTCATGCGTCGAGTCCTAGTCCGTCGACCGTCGTTGACCGATGGTGCTCATCTCTATGGGAGTGAATTATTGCATACATACTGAAAAGTCCTTTAAGGATTTATTCCATTGTGGCCACTTTTCTGGGGAAGCCTGACTTTCATCCGCAAGTCCTTAGGCCATGATATTTGACCTTATTCGGGTTGCTCGGTAGAGGGAACCGAGGTTTTGACCCAGCTCTTGCAGGTTGGTCCATAGGTGTAGTATTGCACCTAACCTAGGGGTAGTCTAGGCTTTTGAATTGATGCAATCATACAAGCATTCAAATAATCAATACAACAAATGAAATAAACAATCATTTTATTAAATTAAACATGTTTACATTACGCAAGTAGTCTGCATGGTATGCTCTAGACTTACCTGTGCTCGGCGATGGTTTATTGATAATATTTTTTGAGGTGGACGGCGTTCATATCATTGGGACCAGTTTTTTTGTTTTGGGTGGTAGCTTGTACGTACCATTTTAGAAAATTGTTGAGACTAGGAATGCTCCTTCTCAATTAGAAGATAGCTTGTTCCTATTGGCAGTTTTATTGGTTATCTCTACGCTCCGTAGAATTTGGTCCCCACTTTGAAATGGTGTGTTTTCACCATTTTGTTATAGTATCGAATGATTTGTTATTGATAGGCCACCATGCACAACGGCTTCTTTGAGTAAGCTGAGATGCTCTCTGAGTTATTGAAAATCAATTTGTGAGTTGAAACTTTTGACTCGAAGGTTAGGAAGACCGATCTCTATTGGAATGACCGCTTTAATTTCGTAACATAGACCGAAGGACATTTCTCGTATAGGTTCCATGGAGGTTGTTTTGTAGGACTGCAATACGGAAGGTAGTTCATCAGCCCAGGAGCCCCTACATCTTCTAACTTTGTTTTAAGCCTGTGTAATAAGGTTTGGTTCGTTACTTCCACTTGCTTGTTTGCTAGCAGATAGCTGATGGGAGTGTGAACTATCCAAATTTCCAAACTTTATAGTACTTGCTGAACCTTTTTCCTATGAATTGGATTCTGTTGTCAGTGACTATGATATCGAGAATTCTAAATCTACACACAATACTTTACCAAATAAACTTTGTTGCATTCTACTCGGTGATCCGTGCTAGTGGGGTGGCTTCTACCCACTTCATGAAGTAGTCATTGCTGACCATGATGAACTTCCTCTACCCAGATGAATGGGTAATGGGTTTGGTATATTGAGCTCCCACTGTGTGAATGGTCATGGTAACTATAAGGTTTGTAGCTTGGTATGCGGCTAATGAGAAATGTTGCCATAGATTTAGTAGTTTTCACACTTTTTTAATGAATTCTATAGTATCTTGCTTCATTGTCGGCTAGAAGTAGTCTTGTTGCATGACTTTGAATGCTAAATTCTTGCTCCTATTCCATGTTTTCTAGTACGCATCTTTTTACCGATTTGCAAGTCGCTGGTCGTCCATTTTTTATTTTAAAAAAATATGTGCAAGCAATCCGGACGGTATGCCTTTCTGTTTCATGTTTGCCAGTATGCGTTTACCGGTTTGCATACCTTTGGTTGTTCATTTTTTACTTAAAAAAAGCACTTCGGACGGTATGCCATAGGTGTTGGGGTTGGTCACTCCCTTGTGGGTAACCCAACAAACTGGTTTGTCATCAGACTGTGTCGGGCGCGCGGACAGCAAGGGCTCGCGGACAGCCAGGGCCGTGTGGACAGCCAGGGCGCCCGGACAGCCAAGGGTGCGTGGACAGCCAGGCGCGCCCGGACAGCCAAGGGCGCGTGGACAGCTAGGCGTGCGCGGACAGCCAGGGCGCCCGGATAGCCAGGGTGCGCTAACATAGTGCGTGGACGTAGCGCACGGTCGGTCAAAGGGAAGGCCGGAATTTACCAGTTGGTGACACTAGTATGGAATCGCCTCGCGGACATGGCTGAGTGCACAGTATCGTCCGGGGACATGGGGTGTGCACGGTGAAGACCGAGGACTTGGAAAGTCCGAGGTTGTTGTCACTGCCAGGAGACCAGAGGACACCAGATGACTCTTGTAATCGCCATGGTCACAGATGGTCCGAGGACGTGAGTGCAGTATCGACCGAGGACGTTGTTGCACGTAGCGGACAGTTGACCTTTGGAGGACAGGTTGCAGACATGTCAGTGCATGCGCCGTCTGAGCAGGCGCTAGGTTACAGACTTGTCAGAGCATGCGCCGTTCTTGGGAATAGGTGATTACAGAGTAGGTGGACAGTTACAGGGTAGGTGGCAGAAGATTGTCCACACGCCACCTGCTTATTAATTGAAGGGTCTCCAGCTGGATTTATAAATATGCATGCTGGGCATGCAATGGAAGGGGTGTGGTGGAGTGAGTGTGGAGCACCCAAGAAGAGAGTGTGCCATTCTCAGCACCCAATGAGGAGTGGCAGAATGTGTGAGGACTCACCAGGAGGGTGAGTCCCCAGAGTGCTTGGACAAGAGCATGGCCACCGTTCGTGAGGGTGTGTCCAGACACCCTGGGTGCAGGTTGCACCTGCCTGGCGACGGAGACACCGCCAGGGGCGCATGGCGCCGGCCGCTGTGTGCGGGGGTGAAACGGCGTTTGCCGTTTCACCAACACTTGTAAAAGGAGAGAGTTGAGTGCACCACAGTGAGGAGAGAAAAAGTGGAAGAAAGAGAGAGCAGTGAGTGAAACTCAAAGTGTGAAGACTTTGTATTCTTGGGCTCTGTTCTTCGTTTTTGTCTCTGGGGCTTGTGTAGCCAAGGTGGTTATTGTACTCTATCTCTGGGTTTTTTGTAACCATTTTACATAATGGATTTTTGGTGGACTATGTGTCCCGTGGTTTTTTCTCTTCGGTTTGGGAAGGGGTTTCCATGTAAAAAATACCGTGCATCTCTCTTGTTTCCTTGTTCCTACTACATGGTGGCTAACGATGACTGGGGGGTTTGGGTTTTTTCCGCTGCTTTGACCGGATCGGGTGGATCCGAGTCGTTCCGACCCCAACAAGTGGTATCAGAGACAGGTTCTACTGACGGCCTGGTGACCTTGATGATAACCAGAGGAGCAGTGCTGAATGAGGAAACGAGACGGCGGTCCGTCCACCTCTCAGCAGTCCGAGGTTTTTTGTCACCGAATTGAGGGGAAGGGGCCGAGGACGTGACCCAAAGTCTGAAGACCAAAGGGCTGTGTAAGTCACGTACTCGGCACCAGAGCATGAAGTCCGAGAATCTTGAAGGATGGACGAGGACCAATTGGAGGTGTCCTGTCCGAGAGGTCCATGGGGACAGATTCGAGGACTCTGTTAATGCTGAGATTGGCCTAGGCTCGGAAAGGGCTGCTTGCGAAAGGTGCTAGCCAAAAAGGCGTACCTGTGAAGATGATGGAGTCGAGGACGTGGCCCAAAGTCTGAAGACCAAAGGGCTGTGTAAGTCACGTTCTCGGTACCAGAATATGAAGTGCCGCAAAAGTGGAGCCGCCGAGGACTATGGCAGTCAAAATATTTTTTGGAGTCATCGTGGAAAGAGTTTGCCATGTAGTGGAAGGAACGGTAAAGAGCACGGCAAAACCAGCAATGGGCCGCGGACGGAGCTATGTGGGCCGCGGACGGAGCTGTGTAGGGCCAAGGGTGGAGCCAGCAGGGCCAACGGCGCAGGGCCAAGGGCGGAGCTGAGCAGGACCAACGGCAGAACCAGCAGGGCCAGTGGGGCCAAGGGCGGAGCTGAGCAGGGCCAAAGGTGGAGCTATGCAGGACCAAGGGTGGAGCCAGCAGGGCCAATGGCGGAGCGGACGCCGAGATTCCCAGTTAAGGGGAAGCTGCCAGAAGGCAGGTGATAAAGGTCGCCGGAAAAATGGCGAAGATGTTCCCCACAAGGTCGTGAGGGGAAGTTTGTTGGGGTTGGTCACTCCCTTGTGGGTAACCCAACAAACTGGTTTGTCATCAGACTGTGTCGGGCGCGCGGACAGCAAGGGCTCGCGGACAGCCAGGGCAGTGTGGACAGCCAGGGCGCCCGGACAGCCAAGGGCGCGTGGACAGCCAGGCGCGCCCGGACAGCCAAGGGCGCGTGGACAGCCAGGCGTGCGCGGACAGCCAGGGCGCCCGGATAGCCAGGGTGCGCTAACATAGTGCGTGGACGTAGCGCACGGTCGGTCAAAGGGAAGGCCGGAATTTACCAGTTGGTGACACTGGTATGGAATCGCCTCGCGGACATGGCTGAGTGCACAGTATTGTCCGGGGACATGGGGTGTGCACGGTGAGGACCGAGGACTTGGAAAGTCCGAGGTCGTTGTCACTGCCTGGAGACCAGAGGACACCAGATGACTCTTGTAATCGCGATGGTCACAGATGGTCCGAGGACGTGAGTGCAGTATCGACCGAGGACGTTGTTGCACGTAGCGGACAGTTTACCTTTGGAGGACTGGTTGCAGACATGTCAGTGCATGCGCCGTCTGAGCAGGCGCCAGGTTGCAGACTTGTCAGAGCATGCGCCGTTCTTGGGAATAGGCGATTACAGAGTAGGTGGACAGCTACAGGGTAGGTGGCAAAAGATTGTCCACACGCCACCTGCTTATTAATTGAAGGGTCTCCAGCTGGATCTATAAATATGCATGCTGGGCATGCAATGGAAGGGGTGTGGTGGAGTGAGTGTGGAGCACCCAAGAAGAGAGTGTGCCATTCTCAGCACCCAAGGAGGAGTGGCAGAATGTGTGAGGACTCACCAGGAGGGTGAGTCCCCAGAGTGCTCGGACAAGAGCATGGCCACCGTTCGTGAGGGTGTGTCCAGACACCCTGGGTGCAGGTTGCACCTGCCTGGCGACGGAGACACCGCTAGGGGTGCATGGCGCCGGCCGCTGTGTGCGGGGGTAAAACGGCGTCCGCCGTTTCACCAACACTTGTAAAAGGAGAGAGTTGAGTGCACCACAGTGAGGAGAGAAAAAGTGGAAGAAAGAGAGAGCAGTGAGTGAAACTCAAAGTGTGAGGACTTTGTATTCTCGGGCTCTGTTCTTCGTTTTCGTCTCTGGGGCTTGTGTAGCCAAGGTGATTATTGTACTCTATCTCTGGGTTTTTTGTAACCATTTTACATAGTGGATTTTTGGTGGACTATGTGTCCCGTGGTTTTTCCTCTTCCGTTTGGAAAGGGGTTTCCACGTAAAAAATACCGTGCATCTCTCTTGTTTCCTTGTTCCTACTACATGGTGGCTAACGATGACTGGGGGGGTTCAGGTTGTTTCCGCTGCTTTGACCGGATCGGGTGGATCCGGGTCGTTCTGACCCCAACAAGGCGCCTATTGCCGGTTTGTTTGTGAAAAAAAAAGGAAGCGTTCCTATCATTTTTCTTTTTCTTGCTTGGAGGTTGGTATGCACCTCTTTACTGGTATGGAGTTTTTGGATGGCCTATGTTGTTGGCCGATTTGGTATGTCCCCTGCTGTCTTGGTGCAAAGAGGTAGATTGATGGAACTTGCCAGTCTCGAGATCTTGAAGGAAAAAAAAAGGCATTCCTGTAGTTTTAGTTTCTTCTTGCTAGGATGCTGGTTTGCATCCTTTTACCGATATGGAATTTTTCAAAAGGTCCTATGTTGTTGCCCAATTTGGTATATTTCTTGCTGTCTTGGTGCATAGTGGAGGTTTTTGGATGTCCTGGAATGGATGGCCGGTTTGGCAGAATTGGATAGAATGAAGATCTTGGTACGGATGGCAGATTTGGCATTAGGGACGAGATGGAAATCTAGTGTTGATTTTCAGGCGGAATTGTTTTTCCTGGTAGGTAGAGAAGAATGGAATGGTTTTCCCGGAATGGTCTTGCAGATTTGGACAGATTGGTCTTTGGTTGGCAGATTTGGACGGAAGGGACAAATAATAGGCAGATATAGATGGATTGGACTCCCAGAATTGCAATGGATGGCTGGATTGTATGGATCTCCCTGATTGGATAGCTGGTTTGGCCGATTTGGTTAGTATGGTCCCTTTTGCCTGGTATGATGCTCTTCCTGATTTGTCACATCTTACCGTATCAGTGGAAAAAAAACATTTCGATAGAATTTGCCGGTATGCGCCTTGTTGCCGGGTGGTCGATTTGGCCGATATGTCCTCATGTCCAGCACGAATGGCACTATCGGTATTCCCAGAATGGGTTGGCTCAGGACGTTTAGATGCCGACTAGTCAATTTTGTCGGTATGCCTGGCATAGCTGATGGTCAGTTTTGAAATCCCGGTGGTTGTTATTTGGTATGTTACTTGCTAAAAAAAAAAGTCAATCTTGAATTGATTGTGAAATGGTGTTGTGTTGAACGGCATGTTGCTCAGGGTATGCCCCAGCCTCCACGCATGTTAGTATAGGTGTGTTTTCTGGTGGAAGTCCTTGTTTTCTTCCACTTTCATTTCATTTTATTTTCGGTGCATCACTGTATGCAAAGTTTGGTTTGTTTACTTATGTTGCATGTATGTAAGTGTTGCCCGAGGATACCCTAATATCTATATTCTACCTTCAAGTTGGCAAAACACTTGGAGATAGCACGTAGGATTTTGTACATTTGTTTATTTTAATAAAATTTACTAACCAAAAATAAATAAATAAATTCTTGCTCCTAATGTGTGATCCACAAATTTTGAGATGTATCTCACTCAGCATGTAGTCAACTTCTTTTGGTGTGAGACACCACATATAAAGGATGGAATAAAACCTTCAGTACAATCTTCCATCCATAAGGGTGTACTAGCTTGCTGCCATTTTGATACGCTTGGTGTTATATGGGTTTTTCGGTAGAAGGCCTTCAATTAGGAACCTTCTGTATGGAGCCATCCTATTTTTTCCGTCTGAGATCTAAAGCATCCATTACTCTAGGTCTTATATGCTTCGGGTTGTAAGAACTTCCTACATGCCTCGAGCATACTGCTCTGAATTTTCGTTAGCTGCCACTTTTGTGAGTTGATCACCCTTCCAATTGTTTTCCCTTAGGATGTGGAGTATCTCCACCCTGTTGAATATCTTGATTAGGCCTTTCAGTCTAGATATATACCTTGGGAGCAATGTGCTAGACACGATAAAATTTTTGTTGACCTAGTTGACGATCAATTCTAAGTCACTATGGACAATGAGATTTCTCACGGAACATTTTTTTGCCAGTCTGAGCCCAGCAAGTAAGGCTTTATATTTAGCGACATTGTTGGTGGCTGTGAATTTGAGGGTTAGTGAATACTTCATCTCTAACCCATCCGGAGTCTTTAGGACTGCTCTACTTCCTGCTTGAGTCGATGACCTGTCCACGTGTAAGATCCATACCAGAGTTTCTTCTTGCAGATGGGGTGTCTTCATTAATAGCGACAACATCTAGTATTGGGGTTGTTATTTTGGCTATGAAATCCACAAGGGCCTAACCTTTAATGGTTGGTCACGGTCAAAATTTCACGTCAAACTCACTCAATTCAATGGTCCATTTGATTAGTCATCGAACATATTAGGTTTTTACAGGATTCTTTTTAATTGCTGGTCTGTCAGAACGATGATCTTGTGGGTTTGAAAGTACAGTCGTAACTTCTTGATTGAGAAGACTAGCACTAGAGCAATCCTATCAGCATGCAAGCAACGAACCTTTGTGTTTCTCAAGATATTACTAACCTAATAGACTGGTCGTTATACCTTGGACTCTTACTTGATTAGGATTGAACTCAATGTTGTGCTTGACATCGCAAGGTAGAGATATAACTCCTCGCCTTCTCTTGGGAAGGACGAGAGAGGTAAATGGGCGAGATATTCCTTCAACTCTTGGAATGCCGCCAAGAAGTTAGCTGTCCATTGGAAACCACTCTCCTTTGTCCCTCTTAAGTCTTGAAGACGGAGAGATACTTCTCTGCTAATTTAGCTTGGAACCGGGATAGTGTTGCCAACGTCCCAATTAGTCATTGAACTTTTTCAACAAATTGAGGAGGGTTCATGTCCATTATGGCCTTTATCTTTTTGGGATATGCTGTGATTCCATGGTGAAACACGATAAAGCCTAAGAAATTTCTGGAAGTCATCCCAAATACGCACTTGGTGGGGTTCAACTTCATCTGGTGTGCTCAGAGCGCCTCAAAAGTTTCTTTGAGATCATGAATATGATCGTTAGTTGCAATACTTTTGGCGAACATGTTATCCACATATACTTCCATATTGCAACTGATTTGTGCCATAAATATTTTGTTGACAAGCCTCTAGTACATGGATCTAGCGTTCTTCAGACCAAAGGGCATGACTTTATAATAATATATCCCTTGGTCTATCATAAAGGATATATATTTTTCATCATCGGGGCTCATTCAAATCTGTTTGTAATCCAAATAGGTATCAATGAAGCTTAACAGCTCGCATCTAGACATTTAGTCTATTAACAAATCGATTTTTGGTAATGGGAAGTTGTCTTTTGGGCGTACTTTATTCATATCGATAAAGTCGACACACATCTGCCACTTTCCATTACTCTTTTTGACGAGTATCACATTCGATAGACAGTCCAGGTACTAAACTTCCTTTATGAATCTTACGTCGAGTAATTTCTTAACTTCTTCCCTCATGGAGAACAACTTCTTGATGGAATGGTTCCTCTGCTTCTACTTGACGGGCTTACGACCGTGATTGAGGCCTAACCTATAGAGCATTACCTTGATTGGTATCCCTCACATGTCAACGGGAGTCCATACGAATACATCAGAGTTTTACCAGAGGAAAGTCATTAGCCACTTGCATAGGTGACCTGATTGTGAGCTTCCAAGCCAAACACATTTATCTAGCTCGATGGGGTCCAGAGAGATTTGGTCGGTCAATTTTCCAAGCTACCCTTGCTATAGTGTTATTTTATCTCGAAGGTCAAAATCTTAGATCGGCTAATCAGGAACTACCTGATTGACCTGGGATAGGAAGCATGTCCAGCTAGTGACTTGATCACCCAGGACCTCACCAACACTGCATGCTATTATGAACTTCAGTTTCAAATAAGGGATAGACGTTACTGCTTCGAAGGCGACTAAGTACGACCATCCCAGAATGCATTATAGATCGAGGGCAAGTTGACTACTAGGAATGTAAGTATGTGGGATGCCATCTTTGGGTACATTCCTAATATGACCTCTTGTTAAATGGTCCCCTGGATCGACATGGGTTCATTCTCTAGTCGATATAGGGGTCGTTCAGCTAGTCTCATTTGATCCTTTTTGAGTCCTAGCTAAAAGTAAACATTGAGATACAGTAAATTTCTTAACTTTTCATTATTAATAAAGACTCGTCTCAATTGATAGTCAATCATACCATTCGAGACGAGTGCAGGTATAACGAGAAGGTCAGAATAGAAAGTTATTTTAGGTATTATAATTTCATTACTAAAACTAATAATATCATTCATAGCTCCTACCCTCTATCTTTTGCTACTAGGAGCCTTCCCTGGCAGAGCCAAAGAGTTGCTCCCAGATGGTTCGATAGATACTATGTTGACAACTTCGGCTGCAACCCGGTTGCACGGCTACTTATGTTGGTCAAGCTTGTTATCATCTGATCTCCTGGTGGCTTGCCTCAGGTCTCTTAGGAACTTATTGAGGCGCTCTTTCTGGACGAGGGCCTCAATATTTTTCTACAGCATTCAATATTCTTCGATACTATGACCCAGAGATCGATAGTAGAAATAGTACTTAGATTGATTTTCTCCTTCTGGGGTATTAGCCTGTTTGGACCACTTTAAGAACTTCTCATCCGTGATCTATATAAAGATGTTCATCCAGGTGTCATTCAGGGGGGTCAGGTTTAGTAGCCTAAACTTTGGCTACACTTGACTCCACCCTCGGCTGCTTCTTAGGATCTCAAGCACTGGAGATGTCTCAATTTCTCTTATTCCCGTTTACCAATCCCAAATGGTAGTCTTGGCACTATAGCCTTTTCACTTCGTTTTCCTTCTCGATAGCAATGTAGACTCAAGTGATACTCTCCACCTCAAGAAATGTCTTAGGTTCTTGTTGGACCAAGTGTTTGAAGAAATCATTCGATTGTACAGTCCCCATGAAGGAGTTTAGCTTTACCTTATCGGTGAGTTTGGATATCCTTTGGGTCTTTGCGTTGAATTGGGCCAATAAATACCTCAGGCTTTCATTTGGTCCTTATTGGATGTGGACAAGGTGCCAGGGCTACTTTTCCTGTGACGACCCAAGCTCGGAGTCCCCAAACCCGATCCGAACAGTCACAGTGAGAGTCTTGAATCATCCGAAATTATTAATTACACATCATCAAGCAATTTAAATGAACTCAATACTATCATTTAAACCACTATCAATAATTATCATAAATACATCATTAAATAAATATCCATAATAGTATTAAATAACTTTCATAAATGACATCGATATCCAAAATATCAATCCTCATAATAAAAAAATCTAATTAATGTCAAATAGTAACATAACCAAAAGAAATCTTAAGTCTTTCTTCTGGAAGTCTCAATCTCTGAGATCACTTCTGCTTGGAGTCTACACAATAACACACGATCTCTTTTATCATGCTATCAACCTGTCTATTCTGGAGCCAATAAAACACAAGGGTGAGACTAAGGCCAAGCAAGTAAATAAACAATAATATAACAGAATGCAGTAAAACATCTCGGATATTAATAACATAATAAGTATATCAGATAAATCAGCAATTATCCGAGATTCAATAACCTGTCGTATCCACGACTCAAAAGCCATATGAACAATTAAACATTAAGAAGCAACATGGATTCCATCGAATCCGATCATCAGTTCAATACGAGGTCACAACTGTATGGATGATTAAGAACCTCCATGGACCTTATTCTACCATAGTGAACCAAAGGCTGTGTATTTACGCCCCTAACGGCTGGGTGATATAACAAGGTTATCTATGATATCCAACTACCTCTACAGTCCTTCCAGAGGCTGTACCCATAGTATGCCGATACCATCCGTGATACCCCTCGCCAAATGATATATA
>JAODPA010030615.1:0-12496 GCA_025585075.1 Nepenthes mirabilis
GAAATTTTAAATTTTAAAAATTATAATTAATTATTTAAATTGACCTATTTGGTTCGAATTCGTGATAGAAGTGGTATCAGAGAAAAGTCATAAGGAGAGGTATTTTTGATCATTTTGAATAAATAATTGATTGAATATTTGGGTATGATAAATACTGTCTTTGACAAATGATAGAAAATTTGGGTTTTTAATGTTTGAGTTTGAATCAGAAGGTCGAGTCATAGAGGTTTGTGTTTGGATTGAAAGGATGATAATCTTATTATAATAAGTCACGCAAGCAACATAATGTATGGTTTGATATATTAGTTGAATTAAAATTTTATTTAGTTTCTACAGATATGTAAAGATTTTGTTGGATTTTACGATTTTGGAAGAGCAGTAGCTTGGAAAGATGAGGGTAAAAGTAAAAGTATTTGTACAAGATTGTGGTGGTCTGAGAACTGGGTGAGTCAATATGTGATAAGGATGGTTGAGTAAATACAGGCGAGCCAATGGCAATGCCTTTTCTTGAGACAGAAGAATGAAGAGATCGCTTGGAATGTCTTTTTGAAGACATGCTTAGAATGTCTCTTCGGAGACATCCGATAAAATTGAAATGATACAGAGAAGATTGATAAGGCTCTGCACAAGGATGGCGCGCGTGCAAAGCAAGAAGTAATTGATGTGTTCGATTGAAGAAATGAAGATTCTTCAATATTGGAAGTGGTAGATAAAGATGAAGAAGATCATGTCAAGTCAACTCGTTTCTCTTTGTCAAAAAAGCTGTGGAGACTTGGTGGACAATCTTTGCCAGAAGATAGAACAATGAAGTGTAAGTTTGATTTTTGCTGGCAGCAAATATGCTGATCATGTAGAGGTTTGAAGCTACGGTTGGAGTGAGAGGAAGACTCAAGAGTTGTCTATTCCCACTCGTTACTGTGATTGGGTGGATAGTGATTCATACAAAATTCTCATCGCTGAAGAATCGATGAACAAAGAGCTCAAGATTCAGCCTCCAAAGCAATGTGTAGGTAGAGGTTAAAGAATCTAAAAGATTTGTTGTGGCAAGATAGTGGTTGAGGACTTCAGACCCAATTTGGAAGCAGTCGGTGCCTTTTTGACTTTGGACTTATAGTGAGGTGCTGAACTAGGTCCTATTGATTAAGTAGGAATAGTTGTGGGAGAAGCATTTCTAGATGAAATCAGAATATTGGAGTTAGAGCTCAAAAGATGGATTCGTTTATCCTCCAAATGATACACTAAAGGAAAGTCAGATGAAACGAATTCTTCCTCTCCGAAGTTCGAGTTTGCAAGGTCAACTTACAAGTTTAGCGGGAAGAAGTACGCGAATGAGTTTGCTTCATCAGAAATGGAGTTTGCTTCAAATTGCGGCTAGATATACCATTTGTCAAAAAATTGTTCAAATCCAAGGCGTCCAAATTCCAGACGTCTAGATAGGAGTCAGATGGTTCCAGGTGAAGCATTTGTAATTACAGCTCATAAAGTTAGAGCCAGATTTTCAATCGTGGAAGACTATTTTGGTAATACCGTTCTATTATGCATTTTAGGATATGAGTCCTCGAAGTTCTGAGGAAGAATTAGTCTGAAGGCTTAAAAGCTGATTCCAGCATTATGTGCAAGTCATCTGCTGAAAGATGGGTGCCAAGCTCATCTTGCATATATGGTCACATCTGAGAGTTATTTTGTGACTATAGAAGATATTTTGGTTATCTGTGAGTTTGAAGATATTTTTTCAGAGGTTTGGTCTGCATTATTCTCGGATTAGGAGATCAAATTTGTTTTCGATATTATACTTAGGTTTGTGCCTATTTCGAAGGCTCCGTATGGGGTAGTTTTATCTGAAGTGAAAAAATTTAAACAATAATTGCAAAATTTATTGAGAAGGGTTTTGTTCGACCAAGTGACTTAGCGTAGGGTGCTTTAGTGCTCTCTGGTGAAGAATGATGGATTAATGGGTTTATACTTGGCTTATTTGAGAATCGAATATATATTAGCTCTCATGGATCGAGGATTTTTTATCCGTTCTGAGAAGTTTGGATTTTCTCTCAGATTGAGCCGTGTTTGAGGTACCATTGGTTGAGAATTAAGTGGGAGGATGTGCATAGGACCTCTTTCAGGTCAAGGTGTGACTATTGCAAAATCCTGATATTGCTTTTGGGTTGTCAAATAATTTAGCATCTTTTATGGATATTATCGATTAGATTTCTGATCGTGTTTGGATCAGTTGTGATGGTTTTATTTGTGGTTGTTTTATCAATAATGTTCTGATTCATCTGAAAGATTTTGAGGAGTATAAGACTTGATTGGAAAGTCTGCTACTGATTATGAGAAGGTGTCATCTTAGGTCATATGGTTCTTAAGATAATATTTGGGAATTCGAATAAGATGGAAGCAGTGGTGAATTGAAAAAAACCGACTAAGGTCGCGGGAGTGCTAAGTTTCTTTGATCTAGTTGGTTATGATAGGAGATTTGTTGAATGTTTCTCAAGGATTGCGTGTCATTGGCGCCTTTAGAATAGAAGTGATCAGTATTTAATTGAAGGATAGATTGTCGTCAGCGTCAATTTTGTCAATCTTTGATAGATCAGAAAGATTGGCAGCATTTAGTGATACTCCCAAAGAAGATCTAGATATATATATGGATTTAGTATGGTTGAGCGCATTATCTAAAAGAAGTTTGGAATGCTGCGTAGTTTGAAGGATTTTGCATGGAGGTGCTATGGCTAGGATGCCAATGGAAAGACTAGGCGGGAGAAATTTCCTCTATTAGCTGTTAGGATTGAATTTTGAACAAAACTTCTACATATAAGAGAAGCTCTTGTGAAGATTAGTGGTGATGTCTTTTTTGGATGAGCAATCATGAAGTTAGATGCGATCGAACCAGTAACCTCGAGCCTACGATGTAAAGTGTTTTCTCCATTGCACGTTCTAGAGGAAGCATGCAATCGAGAATTTCTCTCGTTGGAGTCTCAGGTGATTGGATGAAAGCTTAAAAGCTAATTGGATAAGATTGGGCTAATTGGAGTGGAGAGAGAGTTGGATGGTGATTTGATCTCGAATCAAGCCGGCAGGTAGAATTTGAAGCATAAGATCGCGACTTACGTGGTAAGGTGTATCCGTGCCTAAAGGCAGAAGCTGAAAAGAAAAAGCCTTTGAGATTTTATTTCGGGTCTGCCTTAAATAGCAAAGGACTTGATGGTCATTTGGATCAGATTGGGCTAGCTGAGGATGGTTTAGCTGATGAAGGCGGTTCATTATTTGCTAAGATTTGAAGCAGATGATAGATGAACTAATAAAGTCGGCTTATCGCTTACCTATCAGGAAGTCATTCTCGAGATTGACTGTTGATATATTCTTGAGAAGTGGAGATTGTAAGGTATTCCTATTTCGAGGCTTTTGGTTGTGATCTGAGACTGATGAGTGATCAGAGTAGCACAGCAAAAACGTGTAGACTCGTGGCTATCGATCACAAGATTTGATTTGAGGTTCGAACTAGGAGATCAGAATTGCAACCCGATTGGAGGTTCGAGAAGAGTGGTTAGATATTTTCAAAAGCATCTTGAAAAGAAGAATTTCAAGTTTTGGAATCAAAGGGTAATTTGAAGTAGAGGTTTATTAAGACATTCGAGGTTTTTAGCATATTAGAGACGTGGCTTTCGGATTGACCTTACTTGTAACGGATCGGGTTATTTTCTTTAAATAACCTCCGTCAATGATAATATAAAATAATGTCCATAATTTAATATTATGAATTCTGTAGAAAATTGGACAGAATTTCATTTATAATTTGGACATTTGCTAAAATACAAACACTTGTAAACAACCCTATACAATGATCCACAATGTTTATAACGCAAATCACAGGATCTCACAGCCACCACAATACCTCAGGTGGCACCAACGTCATAACTCAGGTACGACACCGACTCAAAAAGGATGCCAACTAAAAGAAAACCCGATCATAACTACAATAAGTAACCTGCAGAAGCAAGACATCCATAATACACAAGAAACCAAACCATTCATCCATCCACATATACACATATGACAAAAATCTATATTCAAGGTTCACAAAATAAAATACAAATCCCAATTTCATACATAATCAGGCTAAATCCTCAAGCATTGCACTGGTAATCAAGTCGCCTATCTCGCTCCTACAGCTTACTCAGTCTCGTCGGGCATCAAAGTATTCTCATTTGAAAGGAGAGACAGTAAGTGTGAGCTAAAAAATCCAGCAAGTGAAATACAATAGGGGCAACATGCATTTATAAATACAATAGAGTATGAAGGGAAGAAGACAATTAGAAGTACAAATTTGCCATTTATCATGATTTAGAACATTTAATTGCCATTTAAATATGTTTTAGTGCACTTATTATTCACTATAGTCTTTGCGGATTAGGGTCAGTAGGTCGTACTGACTAACGTTGTGAGAGGACGAGAAAAATATCATGATATCTCACATGATCTAAGGTCCAAACGACGTCCTCGATGTCCAAACAAACTGCCTATAATAGTCCAAACACCACATGGCATAGCGGCGTGCCAGTCACCCACTACTCTAGCCTTCCGCGGTCTAGAGCAAATTTTCCGTCCTTTCACAGTAGTATCCTAAGGCGTGCCACAAGAGTCACCCGCTAACATAAGCGGTCGGGTTACATAGCCTAAGTAACCCTTGGGCTCCTATCATAACACTAATGGCCAGCCAGAGAATGCTACCCAATGAACATAAGTCCATGGTCCTAGTTCACGATTTATTATCCTTTTTGAGGGAGAATCCACCAAACTCTTATCTTACTTGTGGACTTACGCATTCTAACAATTCAATTCACATGCTTAGGCATCAAATTTATGGAGGAGAGTTGTGAGGTCCAAAAAAAAATTAAGAGGCTCAAGGTTAGAGTTGAAAATGCTGACCGGTCTTCAATGAAAGAAATGAAACATGACAAGGAAGATGGCTCAATTAGAATAAGGAGCATTAACCAAAAAGTTGACCTGAATAAACTAATAGCAACTAAAGACAAAACTAAATTTTACTATTTAGTTAGAATCCAACTAAGCATCGACTAAATGGAGTAAGTAAACTACCTCATTACAGTCTGAGGAGAAGTACTTGAGTAAGTAAACTAACTTACTCCCACCTACCCTCTAAAAAGAGTTACCGAAGCAAATGACTTACCCCACTTACTCCACCTAACCCCTCTTCTATAAATACTCAACTTCGATCAAGGAAGCTGGCAGGAGCAACCAGCGAGAAGAACAGTAAGCAGTAGAAGAGAGAAAGCTTCTAGTTGGTAAAGGTGAACAAACGGCTGTTAGGCAAGTGTACTTCGAACGTTACTCTTTTAAGTTTTAAGAATGCTGCAAGTACACTCACCTTTTTAAGTTCATGTTTTTAATGCAAGTATAAGTAATGATGTTCAGTTATTTCATGATGTTCGCACGCATGAAGTTTAATTATTGTATGATTTAGATGATGACCAGTCATTTAATTATGAAAAAGTAGACTTGCTTTCTAAAGTGACGTATAAGCTCTTTGATTTGAAACCGACCTTAAAGAATAATTGAAATCGGCTTTGCATTGTAACTTGAACCCGGCATTTGCTCTTTGATCTTGAAATCGGCCTTAATCGAAACCGGCATGATATGAAACCAGCATGCATAATGTGAACTCGACTTTTGATAAAATTGAAACCAGCCTCCACCTTAAGCCTAAATCAAGTTCGGCCTTTGCATGAAATTAAGTTCGGTCTTGCATGTTGAAATCAAGTTCGGCCATTGCATGAAATCAAGTTCGGTCTTGCATGAAATCAAGTTCGGTCTTGCATGTTGAAATCAAGTTTAGCCTTTGCATGAAATCAAGTTCAGTCTTGCACGAAATCAAGTCCGGTCTTGCATGTTGAAATCAAGTTCGGCCTTTGCATGAAATCAAGTTCGGTCTTGCATGAAATCAAATTCGGTCTTGCATGTTGAAATCAAGTTCGGCCTTTGCATGAAATCAAGTTCGGTCTTGCATGTTGAAATCAAGTTCGGCCTTCGCATGAAATCAAGTTCGGTCTTAAATGTTGAAATTAAGTTCAGCATTTGCATGAAATCAAGTTCAGTCTTGCATGTTGAAATCAAGTTCGGCCCTTGAAAAAAAAATCAAGTTCTGCTTTCCTAGATGAAAAATCAAGTTTGGCTTCCCTTGATGAAAAATTGAGTTCGGCCTTCCCTTGTATAAATATGAAACCGGCCACCCTTGCATGATGAAAATGAGATCAACCTCCCTTGAGCATGAAATCGAGTTCAGTTTTACCTTTGCATGTGAAATTAAGACCAGCCAGGCACATTATTTTGAAATCGGCAGCTGTAATAAAAGTTGAAACCGGCTTTATGATAAGACAAATAAGTTTTGACTCTAGCCTTGGGAGATAAGGTTCTCCGGCATGCCTTAGGACCTTAAGGTAATAATCGAGGATAACTGAAGTGAGAGCCGTCCTCCGGACTTTATATAAGAAGGAAGTGAGAGCCGTCCTTGGGGTTTTGTACAAGGAGGAAGTGAGAGCCGTCATTGGGGCTTTGTACAAGAAGGTATTACCGTGATTGTGAGGAGATGTGTACAATCTATCCTCGATTAAAGTCCCATTTCCGTTATGTAACAAATAAAAGAAGCTGAATTTATGATCTGCATTGTGTTATGCCCAAATGTCATATGTTCTAACTTTCCGATTTGCTTTTGTTCGGCCAAATGCTATGTATATATATGATGCCTGATTTCTTGCATTAACCGTCCTAACTGTTTTGCATGATATTCTATATACATATCTATAACTGTTGACAGCACGAACGTTTTATGAAAAATCTGCATATACCTTGTTGAGCTCCGGCTCACTGTTTTCTATTTTACACCCCTTCAGATGAAAATTTAGAATTTGTGCCTGACGAGACGGAGTGATCAAAGCCGACCTAAAGGATTCATAAGGATTCAGGACCACCTTTTGACGATTGCAACGGAGAATCAATTAGTGTAATGAATTATTAGATTCTATAAACTTTTGTAATTAGACATTTGTGCCTATTCGGAAATAAATGTTATGGAATGAATATGAATGTTTTCGCAAGATATTAGATTGGCTTCCGCTATGCATTTTATGGTAAAAATATATGGGTCCTCGATGTCATTTGTGATCCTGTATTGCGAATGACGGTGTTAAAAAAATCCGTTCCGCCACAATTTGTATCAGAGAAATGAGATACCGTAGGAATTGATCGCTTTGGATGTGGAAGCATAGGTTTGAATCTTCATACTAAAACTCTGAGAGAAGTAGGCCAAGAATAACTTAGGCAATTAGAGCCCATAGGAAAAACTTGGCTTCTGGACCAAGTATAAATTTTCAAGATTGAAGGATATTTTTTTGTTGAGATTATAATATTGTGCCTATTTTGATTTTAGGATGGCTAGTGGAAGAGGAAGAAGAAATAGCCGAAATATGCCCTATGATCGGGAGGCCGCGTATATAAATTTACTGGATAGAATAACCAACGTGGTGGAATTCGTCGAGCATAGGCATATGGCGCCAATCCCTGCGACTGAGCTAGCTCGGGCTATCCTAGCTCCGACTATGTATGACCGGTTTACGATGGAGCGCGCACCGGGATTCTTGGGGAAACCTGATCCAACGGAAGCTGATATATGGCTAAAGACGATGAAGAAAATATTTACGGTAATTGGGTGTTTGGACCAGGAGAAGGTCACCATTGCTATCTACAAGTTGGAAGGTGAGGCAGACAGCTGGTGGGACATGAGGAAGAGGGCACTAGGGGTTCCCAATGAACTGATCACTTAGAAAATGTTTGAGGAAGCTTTTCTAGAGAAGTTCTTCCCACCCAGCCTCTGAGATCAAAAGGAGATGGAATTCATGAAGTTAAGGCAAGGGAGTATGTCTGTGACGGAGTACGATGCCAAATTTACTAAGTTGTCTAAATTTTTGCCTTATTATACAGAAGACGAACTAAGAAAGGTGAAGAAGTTTCAGTAGGGACTACGAGATGATATCCTGAAGCAACTGTCTACCTTGAAGCTTGAGACGTATGCCTTCATACTGGACCGGGCAGTCATCTACGAGAAAGAATTAGAGAAGGAGAGATTCTTCGCAAAGAGGGCAGCCAGTCGGGCTAGCGTTAGTATCGGATCTGCTGGAGAATCTTTTGGATCATCGAAGAGGACGAGGACGGTGGTAAAAGGGAGGAGTATCGTGCCGGCTCAGTCGATGTCTGATTCTAAAACATCGGCTGCGCACTGCACATCCTGCGGGAAAATACATCCGGGGTAGGAGTGCCGCCGAATGACTGGTGCTTGTTACAAATGCGAGCAGTAAGTCCATTTGATCAAGGATTGCCTGAGAAGCCTACTATTCTGGCTAAGGCCTTTGCAGTAGCTATTGAGGAACCAGAGGCATTGCCTAATGTCGTGGAAGGTACCCTTTCTGTTTGCGGCGTTCCTGCATCCATCTTGTTTGATGTAGGGTCTACTCACTTTTTTATTTTTCCACGGTTTGCATGCCATATTGACACTGTCCCTTGCTTATTAAATTATGAATTATCGGTATGTACCCCTACTGGATTTCTCGTCATTACTGATATTATATACCCTGGATGCGTAATGGAAGTAGATGGAAAATATTTGATTGTGGACTTAGTATTACTAGACATGAGAGGTTTTGACGTAATTCTAGGGATGGATTGGTTGGCCAAAAACCATGTCACTATTGATTGCTTTACGAAAAAGGTTTATTTTGACATCCATGGGATGGAAACCTTTTTCTTCCATGGCATTAAGAAAAAGGAGATGCCTATAATAATCTCGGCCTTACATACTAAACATCTGGTGAAAAGCGGATGTAAAGCTTACTTGGTTTATGCCTGCACCACTAGGAGTCATAAGGTGCCGGCTAAGGACATCCAAGTCATCTGCGAATTTGAGGATGTACTTCTTGAGGAGCTGCCTGGATTGCCTCTACATCGAAAAATTGAGTTTGAGATTTTCATTATTTCTGACGTCAGTCCAGTTTCTATAACCTCTTATAGAATGGCTTCGACTGAGTTAAAAGAATTAAGGTTGCAATTACAGGAGCTATTGGACAAAGGTTTCATTAGGCCAAGTGTGTCTCCTTGGGGAGCACCAATCTTGTTCGTAAGAAAGAAAGATAGGTCATTGCAGTTATGTGTCAATTATCGCGAGTTAAATAAAATCACAATCAAGAACAAATATCCTCTGCCGCGTATTGATGATTTGTTTGATCAATTGCAAGGATCTCGGGTGTTCTCAAAGATCAATTTGAGGTCTGGTTATCGTCAATTGAGGATTAGACCTGAGGATGTGGCCAAGACTGCCTTCTGGACAAGGTATGGCTACTATAAATTTCTTGTTATGCCCTTTGGGCTTACAAACGCCCCTGTTGCCTTCATGGATCTAACGAATAGAGTATTCAGGCAGTACCTAGATAAATTTGTGATGATTTTTATCGATGATATTCTAATCTATTTTAAAAATTTTGAGGAGCATGAAACCCATCTGAGGATAGTACTTCAAGTACTTTATGAGGAAAAGTTTTATGCTAAGTTAGAAAAATACGAATTTTGGTTAAAAAAGGTAATATTCTTGGGACATGTGATTTCTGATGGTGGTATCTCTGTGGATCTCAAGAAAGTTGAGGTCGTTACTAACTGGAGTAGGCCAACTTCAGTAACCGAGGTCAGAAACTTCCTAGGCATGGCAGGTTATTATCGACGATTTGTGAAAAATTTTTCACAAATTGCTATGCCTTTAACTAGACTACTGAAGAAGGAAGTCAGATTTAAGTGGACTGAAGAATGTGATCGGAGTTTTTAGGAGCTGAAGGATCGCCTGACTACTACTCTAGTGTTGGTAATTCCAGAGGGTTCAGGAGCCTATGAGGTGTACTGTGACGCCTCTAAGGCAGGCTTGGGATGCGTGCTAATGCAGCACGGTTCACCCTTGCATGATGAAAACGAGATCAACCTCCCTTGAGAATGAAATCGAGTTTAGTTTTACCTTTGCATGTAAAATTAAGACCAGCCTAGCACATTATTTTGAAATCGACAGCTGTAATGAAAGTTGAAACCGACTTTATGATAAGACAAATAAGTTTTGACTATAACTTTATGAGATAAGGTTCTCTGGTATGCTTTAGGACCTTAAGATGATAATTGAGGATAACCAAAGTGAGAGCCGTCCCGGGGCTTTGTAGAAGAAGGAAGTGAGAGCCGTCCTCGGGGCTTTGTACAAGGAGGAAGTGAGAGCCGTCCTCGGAGCTTTGTACAAGGAGGAAGTAAGAACCGTCCTCGGGGTTTTGTATAATGAGGTATTGCCGTGATTGTGAGAAAATGTGCACAGTCTATTCTCGATTAAAGCCCTACTTCCGTTATGCAATAAATAAAAGAAGCTAAATTTATGATTTGCATTGTGTTATACCCGAATGTCATCTGTTCTAACTTTCCGATTTGCTTTTGTTTGTTCGGCCAAATGCTATTTATATATATGATGCCTGATTTCCTGCATTAACCGTCCTAACTGTTTTGCATGATATTCTGTATACATATCTGTAACTGTTGATAGCACGAACGTTTTATGAAAAATCTGCATATACCTTGTTGAGCTCCGACTCACTGTTTTTTGTTTTCCCGCCATTCAGATGGAAATTTAGAATTTGTGCCTGACGAGACAGAGTGATTAAAGCTGACCTGAAGGATTCGTAAGGATTCAGGAGCACCGTTTGACGATTGCAACGGAGAATCAATTAGTGTAATGAATTGTTAGACTCCATAAACTTTTATAATTAGACATTTATGCCTATTCAGAAATGAATGTTATGTAATGAATATGAATGTTTTCACAAGATGTTAGATTGGCTTCCGCTACGTGTTTTATGGTTAAAATATATAGGTCCTAGATGGTATCCGTGATCCTGTATTGCGAATGGCGGTGTTAAAAAAAATTTGTTCCGTCACAAGAGTGAAATTTCTTACCTCAACAAAGCCATTTACCTTGGAGATCCTCCAGAGCACAATTCATTATGAATGGAGAATAATTACTCAATTTTGGGACTTACAATTTAGCATGAACATTTAAACATAAATTTTATAATAATTAAATTGAGGTAAAGCATGCAAATTCATACATTCATCTCAGGGGAACAATGTCAGGGGTCATTTAGAGCTCCGGGACGTCGCGAACGGATTGATTCTTGTGAAATCAGACGTCCGGTCGATATATATGTATAATTTGGACATAGTGATTCATAGTTTGGGATCAATTTAACATAATTTGGAGGGGAAAACAGTAATCCCGAATTTGGGCATGGGTTAGGGTTTGTTGGTATCAAACTGGATGATTCGAACAATAAATTGGACAAATAACTACATATTTATTGATCATTAACAATGGGCTATATGATTTTCACATTTTGGATGGGTATTGGGATGAAAATATCCAAAAAAAATGAATAAAAATTGAGAGAGAACAAATAGTGAGTATGAGAATACTTACCTCGACGCGTACTCCAACTTTTTCAACTAGTTCTCGGATGGAATCGGACTCATCGGGCCTCAATTTCCTCCTTTTTTCTCCTCCCGTCGCTCTCCCTCTCTCCCTATCTCTAGAACTCTCTAGAAATGCCCGAAATGAAATGCCAGTGCTGTGCTTGAGCCGCGCCTCAGGCACTAGCCTAATTTCCCCCTTTTTGCTTCCGATTTCAACTTTTCCTCGTTTTTTGACTTAATTTTGATTGTTATCATTTTAATTACTTCCTAATTATGACGTCTTGGAACCGAAACCTCATAAATACCTTACCACTCATGTTAATCATATCTTGAAGATCGACACCTTGCAACTAATCTAAATTTTGAACTTTAGAATACCGGTTTCCTAATTCTCCAATTTTGGGTCATTAGGCCTCTTGATCCAATTTCTCTCGTATCCTTGAGCCACAATCCACTTATTTTAATTTAATTTCTCTTAATTATCATATTTTAAAAATCGGTACGTCACAGTACTTCTAAATTTGAAAAATGGATACGATATGTTTTTTCATGAATGATCATTCGTATGTTATTGGGTTGAAGTCGATTTTATTGACAGAAAATGTTTTTAAGTTAAGGTTGTGGTTCTGATTTTTTTGGGATAGGAATGATCTAGTGTAGAAGAATAAGATATTTCTATCGACCATTATACTTTTGAGGAATCTTCCAATTGAAAAATTGTTAAGGGATCTTGAGGACAAATCTTGAAAAATATCCCTATTTGTTAAGGATTAGATTTAGATAAATCATTTGATCGAGAAAATCTATTGAGAAGATCAAAGATAAAGTTTAAAAAAATGTCCTTATTATTTGATAATTGAGGTAAAGATCGAGGAGCATAAATTTTGAGGACAAAATTTTTTATAAGGAGGGGAGAATGTAATATTATAGATTTTTTTTTGGATTAATT
>JAODPA010030616.1:0-36969 GCA_025585075.1 Nepenthes mirabilis
TAAAAATTTAAAAAACTTTAATAATTAACTATTGAAATAAAATATAAGAACTACAAAATGTTATTTTTCTCACTAGATCCCAATCTAAACCTACCCCTAATCATTCTAAAATCTCCCCTCTGCACTCCCATATGCTGCCCAGAGGCTGTTGGTTCATGCTCTAGTCATGCTTACTTTCTTGGGAAGTAATATTTGAGATTTAAATATTCTATTTGCCTACATTGTGGGAATGTCTTATGAAGCTGATATCTGATCTGATGGTCCTGACCCGATGATATACGAGGAATCAGTGGAGCTCCATCACTTTAAAATCATTTGTTAAGTCACAACTTAAAAACGAATAGCCCAAATTAAGAGAAGAAGTTCCAAGGTACTTCCTTTTGCCTATCAAATGCATCCTTTGTTTGCTTTCTTTTTCATATTTTCCCCAGTTGCTATCTTGATTTGAATTAGAATGGGAATATGAATAACATCTGTGAGTTTCATACTTGTTGCTTGTTTGACTAATTATTTTCCAGGTGGCTACTCCTAATATTCTTCTTTGTATGATAGAGAAGAAGATAGCCATCACAGTCTTCAGTTTCCCTCCTGACAACGGAAATGTTGGAACTGCAGCTTACCTAAATGTTTCCTCCTCAATCTTCTTTGTCTTGAAAGAACTCAAGAAGGATGGGTACAATGTCGAAGGCCTTCCACTCACGAAAAGGAGGCACAATTCAGCACCCCAAATCTCAACATCGCTTATAAAATGAGCATCCGAGAGTACCAAAGGCTGACTCCTTATGCAACATTATTAGAAGAAAGCTGGGGTAAGCCTCCTGGCAATTTGAATTCTGATGGAGAGAATCTGTTGATTTATGGAAAACATTATGGGAATGTCTTCGTAGGCGTTCAGCCTACCTTTGGCTATGAGGGCAATACTATGCGTCTACTCTTCTACAAATCAGCTAGCCCACATCACAGATTTTCCACTTATTACTCTTTTGTGGAGAAGATATTTGGAGCTGATGCCGTTTTACAGTTTTGCACTCATGGCTCCCTGAATTCTTGCCCGGATAGCAGGTGGGGGTGAGCGATGTTTGTTATCCCAAACGTTTACTACTACGCAGCCAACAACCATCAGAAGCCACCTTTGCCAAACGCCGCAGCTATGCAAATATACCATCAGCAACCTGACTCCTCCAGTTGAGAGTGCCGTCCTTTACAAAGGGCTCAAACAGCAGAGTGAGCTTAATTCCTCTTATCAATCCCTTGAAGATACAGGCGGCGACCCTCAGATTGTCAACTCCATAATTAGGACGGCCAAGCAGTGCAATCTCGACAAGGATGTGGACCTTCTTCAAGAAGGGCAGGAAATCTTAGCCAAAGACCATGATCTTGTGGTTGGGAAGGTGTATTCTAAGATCATGGAGACTGAACCCCGGCTCTTGCCTTGTGGCCTCCACGTGATTGGCGAGCCCACCTACAGCCATGGAAGCAATAGTAACCCTGTTTAATATTACTTCTTTAGACCGTCTTGAAGAAGGGATCTCATCCCTCCCAGCTGTATTTGCTGATACCGTTGGAACGGACATTGAGGATGTCTACAGAGGAAATGACCTAGGACCTTTGAGAGACGTCGAGCTGCTTAAGACAGATAACAGAGACATCCCAGGGAGGTATTTCCGCATTTGTGGACAGGGCGACTAAAATAAGGGTCAAGTTGTTGATGGGGCCGACGAGCTGAGCTCAGTGCTTGGGTTTGTATCGAATGAGCCATGGATCCAATACTTGTCCAGCACTAAGTTTTACGGCCTAACAGGGAAAATTTGAGAACCCTTTTCGGCTTTCTAAGGGGGGTGCTTGAAGCTGGTTTTGGCCGATAATGAGCTCGGGAGTTTCAAGCAAGCTTTGGAGGGTAAATATGTTGAGCCTGGAGAACCGATTAGAAAACCGAAAATTCTGCCTACTGGAAAGAATGTCCATGCGTTGGACCCACAAGCTATTCCAGCAACAGCTGCAATGCAGAGTGCTAAGATTGCCGTGGACTGCTTGCCCGAGCACCAAAAGGCTGATAATGGAGGAAATTATCCTGAAACGGTTGCACCTGCATTGTGGGGAACTGAGAATCTCAAGACTTACGTTGGTTCAAGTTCTGCGGATCACTGGGGTAAGGCCGGTTGCTGATGCCTTTGGGAGAGCCAACAGGGTGGAGCCAGCTAGTCTTGAGGAGCTTGGAAGGCAGCGGATCGATGTTGTTGTCAGCTGCTCAGGAGTATTCAGAGACTTGTTCATCAATCAGTTTCTCTCTATCTCTCTCGTTTTACTTAAGATGCTCGTTAAACAGAGAGCTAGCCCTGAGCAACTCATTATTAGCTAAACTAAGCTTGTTTGCATCCCCAAATGGATATGGTGTTGGAGTGTTGCTGATGCCTTATACTATAGGAGATGGTTATTCACTTCTACTGAAGGTATTCTTTGAATGAAAGATGAACGCCTTGACCGGGCAGTGAAAATGGTGGCCGAGCTTCTTGAAGAACCAGAAGACCGCAATTACGTGAGGAAACATGCACCCGAGCAAGCTAAAGCCCTTTTCTATACATGGTAGAATCCAAATCGAATCATTTAAATTTTTATATACCATTTTTTACATTTTTAAATTTTTCTAAAACTCTTAGCAAGTTTAATTTATATTTTAGTATTATAAAAAATAAGATATCTCATTATAAAAATTAAGTACTTTTAATTTTTCGCCATCACGGAGAACCGTAATTCCTAAATGGATGCAGGAGCCTTTTTTCACAGTGATATGCCGTTTTCTCTTCAATCGCTTGAATCTTGTTCCATTTTGATACGTCTTATTGTCTCTTTTTCCTCCCAAATCTGTTCATGGTTTCTTCACAGGCATTAGCTTCAGCAACGGCAGTCCCATCAGTCTCTGACTCTATTGCCGCTGCCTCAGCCTGGGAAGGAAAAAGCGGATAGGAGGAGAATTTGCAGAAAAGCCATAGCGGCTGCACCGAACGACGCCATGCAATCAACCCCGATTGCTCTCCCAAATCCCAAAAGGAAGGGCTGGCACCCGTCTTGTTAGCTCATTGCCGCCAAACATTTCTCATTGCCCTCCTCTTCGGCCTCTGCCTCGTCATTTCGCCCCACAGAAGCAGCAGAAAAATCCCAAAAAAGATCATCCCCGCTGCACCATACGATGCCATACTATCGTCCAACGCTCACCGTTGCCGTCGCTGATGACTTTGTCCCTTCTCCGCTGCAAATCTCTCTAGGTTGGCAAGCCGCCTTCTCTTCTTGTAATGGTTCTCACCGTGTTAGCTGATTCCGCAAACCTTCTTCCGCGATTCTTCCCAATAGCTAATCCATCAAGTTATTGCTTTCGTTGTCAACTTCCATTTTAAATTTCTAGTCCATGGGATTATGTTAAATAGAAGCTGTACAGGTAAGCAGTAAACATTGTTAGCCGTTTAAAAGCCCCATACTGAATGGATTTTCACCTAGTCAAATATCCTATGTTTGGTCAGCCAAGCGACTGATTCTTCCCTGTTATTCTTCAATATTTGTTCTTCAGAGTGCAATGCTCTTTGAGGACGCCACTACACGCTGAGAATTCGCCAAATGCTTGGATATATTTATAGAGCAATTAATGTTTCATGGGAGTTATTAATGCATTGAAATTCCCTTGAATTGTTAGTCTGAGGAGATGGGTAACATAACCATTTTGCAATAATTTTGCACATTTAAAAGTTCGGTCCTGTTCTTTAATGCAATTAAATTGAACAAAGTTAATATTTTTATTCTAAATTTAAAAAAAAAAAAAAATCCCCCCACATCGTTATTTTATACTCATATAGGCTGTTTAATTTGGGTATAACATGGCCAAAAAAATCAAATACCAATTATATTCACTCCAACTTTATCACATGAGAAAAGGTAAATTTATCTATAGTCGCATAAAAATGAATATTAATCACCAATCTCACCCGCCCCACCCTGCTGCCTATACAGCTACCAATGTTATCTGCATCAACATAGACCGGCATTTCTCTTATAGACCAAACAACATAATATTTATTCTTTACTTTATTTACAGTATTACTTATTGTTCCCACCGAACCAAGGTAGTTACTTTAATCTTTTGACAATAAAAGCTTCAGCTTCTATTAGGTACATAGCTAGAGAGCTTGTAACATCCTGATTTTGGATTAACAAATGAAACGCACAAATCAACTCGAAATGGCTCGCTTGATTGATGTCCTGATTGATTTGAACAGGGGCAAGGTGCTTACGAAAGGGAAGAGCAAAAGGATTACCTTGTGATCTCTTACCTTGCTATTCTACAGTTTCATCTGACCAAATCCTCCTTTAAATGATCCATAGAGAGGCTGAGATCTTCTGAAACTCAAGATATCATCGACCTTGATGCAGTGGATTTGATCAACGCTACTTTTGTCGGCTTCATATTCCGAAGAATGCACCGCACCATAAACCCTAACACTCAGATTCTTCCTTTGCCGTGCGCCAACTTTGATATATTCGTCGAAGAAATCTCTCAGTTCCTCTAGGGTTAGCTGCCTCAGAGCTGCAATCTGCGACAATCATTATGCAAGAATTACCAAACTATTAGAATGCCAAGAAAAGAAAAGGGAAATCTCTCTCTTTTTTTTCCATCTTTGTTTGATGTCGGTACCTCGGACTCTCTCCTATCGAATTTGAAGGTGCCATTAACAATTTCTTGCCAGTAGAACTTAGATTCTTCACTCAAATTCTTGAACTTCTCCAGCTTCACTTGGATTAGCGCATCGACATTTCTCTATTATAGCAAAGAGGTCAACAGCGATAACAGGAAAGACGAACAATTAAGGAGCGCAGTAATTTTACAATCATTAAGAATATCAGTCCCCCGTCTATTTATCTATCCACAACTTACATTATCCTAGTTTTCAGTCAACTGATCAGATGTCTCATTTCTCAGCAACAGATGTACACTAATTTATTCTAACATCAAGATTATGCCAAGGAATAGAGCTATCTAAAAGCTTCACATACCAATGACAAGGGTTCATCCCTTTTCTCTTACCCATCCTATGAAAAAGGAAGCTTTCTACACGCATACGTTGTATGAATTATAATATTTTTTTTCACGAGTGTATTATGCAAAGTTTTGAATTTTATATGACTTGTGCATATAGCTGACAGCTATCGCTTGCATTCCAATTCTAATTAGCCAATACTATGGGCATCTTACAATCAAATAATGTCTATGTCTCTTTGCATCTCTCAATTGAATTGGCGCATTTTTTCGGAGGAACCCGTGGATTTGACTCTCAACTTTAAACATTGATATTCGGAAGTTATCTCAAATGCTAAGTCCATTGTTTTCAATGTAAAAAGGGTTCCAAAAGTATAAAAGATGCCGTTCATTTGGAGACAAGAATCTTGCAAGCATTGACTTGCTCCCATTATGTGATCCAAACTCCAAAAGCTTCGTAAACTATCCGCTGTAGAATCTTGAATTAAGTACCAGCTTACCTTGAATTCATCACCAGTCATCTCATGGAGTTCAGACTTAAACATGTCCAGAAATGCTTGGACTCTCTGATCAATTTTACCCGGACCCTGTTAAACCCAATAAGCAGTGAAGTTTAATGTCTATGCCAATATCAACGTGCAGGCAAAATAATGGTGTTTATGCACCTTCACAGTGGATTGAATAATAAATTGCAGTCCATGGATGCCAAAATAATTCCTGCACAATAAAACCTATAAAGAAAACAGACATGATAAATAAAGAGTTCTGGTGAAAGAAAAAATTAGTTCCTGTACCTCTTCAAGAGTACAGTTATGTACCCAAGTTGCTCAACTGATCGGAGTTGATGAAAGGCACGGTGCTTTGCCACAAGAGCGAGAAGTTCAAGCTTCACATTCCTCAGGTAATTGTCTTGATGTACCTAGTTTCATGGAAAAGGGATTTTTCATATAAAAAAAAAACTCTGAAAATTGTTACTCATCAAATAAAATCACACAATGCAAAATCACAAGAAGTCACAGTTTTTTTGCACTCTAATTGAAGATACCAATGAGTATTAGAAAATGTAACTAATGAGAAGCTCCAAAGAGAACTAAGGTAAAGGCTTTCAAATTCATATATGGTCAAGGCTAAAATATTTATCTGCCACCATTCAATGTACACCCATCCACATTGCATCATAGAATACCAAGAAGTCCACATAAAAATAATTGTAATGTATGCTAGAAAGGAATGAAATATTTGTTAAGTTAGAAATAGACTCGCATTAGGGTTACGGTCAACAGCCACTTTGAAAGAGGCTTGACTGAATAAATTGAATGGACTGATCATCTTTATTTAGTCCATCAATAGGGGTGCGGTCATCTTTTTCAATCCTAGCAATTTCCATCTTTAGCACCTACCTCGCATGTCTGTCCCATCAAGTAGCTCGAATACTTGATACCCTCCATTGTGAGGATGCTTCTCATTATATAGAAATTACTAAGTATATTATAAGGCTAAGAATTAGCCAATAAATCAAATTATGCCTAAATTAGGAAAGCAATAATGATAATATATTTACAAAATATTTACAATGACTACACCATAAATAAATTGATTCATTCCTTAATGACACAGATTTTTTTTTTTTTTACTAATATCCTTCCTCAAATTGATACTAATCGATCAAGAAATAACAATTTGCTCATAAGGAATTGATAATACTGTTGGGTCATAGATTTGGTAAAGACATTTGCAATTTGTAGATCACTAGAGATATGGCGAATAAAAAGTATGCCATTTTTAGATGCTTCTCCTATATGATGACAGTCCACTTCGATATGCTTCGTATGCTCATGATAAATGAGGTTAGCAACAATCTGAATAGTGCTAGTATTATCAGCATGGAGAGGAAAGGGATCGCATTGGAAAAATCCAATCTCCACTAGAAGTCCATGAAGCCAAAAAATCTCGAAACAAGTAACAAACATCGCACAATATAGTGGACAATTCGAAAACTCACCCTTGCTTCTTGCTATTCCATGAGGTCAATGAATTTTCAAGAAACATGCACCATCCCGTGATAGACCGTCGTATATCCAAGCATCTAGCCTAATCCACATCACTATATCTCACAAGGTGAGCCAGCTAGGAAGAACAAACTACAAGTCTCCCATAAAGATAGCGAATAATGTGACGAACTGCAACTAAATGTAGGTGACGAGGTATGTGCATAAAGTAACTAACTTGCTGAATAGCAAAAGAAATATCTGGCCGAGTAATAGTCAGATAGTTTAAATTGCCCACAATCTATCGGAATACAATAGGTTTAGAAAGGAGATTACACTCATCACTGCAATATTTGAGAACAATTTTAAAGGAGTATCAACAAGATAGGAATCTTGAAGGTCAGCTAAACTAATCAAATTTTTAGTGTATTTATGTTAAATTAAGAAGACCATTGTAGAATCCTTATGAACTTCAACCTAGTAAGTATGATGGCTAACATCTTTCATATAAAATGAGGGGTGAAAATGCAGCTGTAGATTAGCAATCAAGGTAAAGTCCATCCTAATTAAAAAATTATTATCAACGCGAACAAAAAGAAGAACAATATCCATGGTTGTCTTGTAGAGGAAGAGAGATGTGTCACATTGACTTCCTTAATGAAAAACGAAATACTGTAGAATGAAATTTATCAAAACATGTTCAAAAAGCGTGCTTTAATCGATATAAAGATATACGGAATTTACATACGTCTAAAGAGCGGATAGAAAACAAACTCGGTGGCAGAGCCATATGAACCTCTTCTTTGAGATCACCATGAAGAAAAGCATTTTTAACATCCATTTGATAAAGAAGCCATCCCTATGAGGCGGCAATGGAAATGAATGTGTGGCCACAAATTTTTAAAATGCGAAAATACCATAGATTCAGAATGAATGAAACAAATCCATGTATACTTACTGTTGCCATCAATAAAAGTCACAAAACATCTATAATTAGCATGAGATAAAATAGGAGCAATTTCCTTACATAACTATGAATAATATCAAAACATTTTGCAGCACAAATGCCAAAGGAAGGGAGTGAAAGAGATTCACTCTAACCTAATTTGCATATGGAGCAATTAAAAGAAAGACGAGATGAAAATTAATTTTTATTGCCAAAAAAATGAAGGTTCACTGAATGAGATAGAATAATAGAGTTATGATAATTCAAACGCTTGTGTCATACTTCACTCTTATTATTCACAGTAGTACAGGCTAATGAGATAAAATTAGGAATTGAAAAATGCAAAGGAAACAAGCATCCAACTTTAGGCTCCATTACAAATATCTTCCCTGACATCTAATCATATACAAAACCATTAAGAGAAAATTAAACATTATAATTATTACCAACCAACTAGCCTATTGAATAGAGACTAGTTGAAAGCTTAGGAGATACAAAAACATATCTAATAGCAAAATTAATATCTCCAATGACATGAATGGGTAAACAAGTACCATTAGTAATCTAAATGTGAGATATCCTATGCTATGCTCGAACCTTGCTAAGATTATTAGGCGAGCTAGTCATATGATTACATACCCTTGAATTAATAAGCCAATATAAAGAAGATGAAATATTGTTACCTTGAAGCTCTAAAGCTAAGAAGGCTTAAATGATCATTTGTTGAACCATGGCAAGAGTAAGGGTAGATTGACCACCAATAGTATAATTCACAATAGAAGAGCCAACCAAACCTTGATCCACTGCAGTTTGATAGGCGTTAGCTTGTCGTTGTTGGGACAAGTATGATTCTTTTGTAGTAATTGCACGATTTCTCTGCGCAATGTGCCGCAATATACCCATATTCTTTGCAAATAAAACATCAAACCTTACACATATCTCTGCCCTATACACTACAACATTAGATGGCATACCATTTTGCTAAAAAGAGACCTGTGTGGCAATACATTGCTCTTCCCAAAGTAACTCCCCAAACCACGCATCCAAAGATGGAGAAGGGACATAATTCATAAGATTTGAGAGAGTGGCCTCAAATTCAGGTCAAAGCTTCATTAAGAATTGATAATGCTTGCATTGTTCATGAAACGTCCTAAACAACAAGGGATTTGGCAAATACTTTAGCATAAATCTTATCAACAAATTCGATCCATAAGTTTTAAAACTCAAAGAAAATATCTTGAATAGAAAAGCCCTCCTATGTATAACGAGATTTTATATTTCAATTGAAAAGACCATGCGGTATTGTCACGATGATATATTTTTTGGAGACAACCTAATATACTTTTCACAGTTTTACATAGTCTCAAGTTAAGAATAATAAGGACCAATAGATCCCAAAATCTAGGTCATCATTAGGGCATCTTTAACCTTTCATTTGGCTAATTTTAAAGTATCTATAGGTGAAACATTACTACTATCTATACTACCCCACAGATCTTTTCTTGTGATAAATAGTTGAAATTGGAATTCATGGGTAGAATTGTTTTTACCTATAAACCATACTCCAAAAATATCTAAGTTGCTTGAACACATGATTAATATGATCAAAAATAATGAGAGAGATAATTGTGTCCCCTCGTAAAAAAGATCATGAACACAAACTTGTCCAAAAATAACACCTCACAGCTTGATTAATTGTCCAGTGGAATTCAACCCACCATACGGCAAGCTCAGAGGTCTCTCTCTCTCCAAACACAACCTGTGTTATTTGTCCAATGGAATACAGCCTAGCTTATGCCACGCTGCCACAAAAAGGAAATAGAAGCACAGAGAAGAATATATGTGAGGAAGAAGAGGCAACTTCAATTACCATAGAAAGAGGAAATCAGATGGAGAAGTGGTCACATAAGAAGTTGCCAAGCAACACTGCCACAGACGAAACCGCCAAGCAATGTCAATTAGTCAATGCTAGAAGCCGAAACATGAAATCAAGTGCTGGTAAGGAAAAATCGCCCGCACACCTGCCTGCAAGGCCTACATTCTTCTTCTCTACACACTGTCTATGAAATCAAGAAATTAAGTCTTTGGCTCACAACCACCATAGAGACGACACCAATGGAGGGTATAGACGAACACAAACTCAAATGACCACTGAGATTCAAACTATAAGATTTAGAACAATAATGAAGGTACCAAAAATGGATGATGAACATCCAATGCTAGAAATCACTGAGAGATTGTCGACTTTCTTCAACGATTCGACAACTGGCCAAGAGGTATGATTCAGAATTGTCTCTGATACCATGTCAAGTAGCTTGAATACTCAATAACCTTCACCGTGAAGGTGCTTCTCATTATATAGAAATTACTAAGCGTATCATATGGCTAAGAATCAGTTAATAAATCAAATCTGTACCTAAATTAGAAAAGTAAAAATGACAATATTTCACAAAATATTAGCAATGATTACACCATATATAGATTGATTCCTTCTTTGATGACATTGATCCCTTCCTTGCCAACCTCCATCAATCAGAGCAGTCACAATATGGATCATCAGCAGCAACTAGAGAAGCCCTCCAAAATAAAAATGAAAAGGCTAAATTTCTTTAGATTTTCATAGATTTTAAATTAAAATATTGAACTGCAAGAAATGTCTCTCATTATCTGAGAGGGTTGACAGGACTACTTAAAATTAGAGCACAGAGAAGAAGAGAAAGAATGTCTAATTGACTGTGAAAAGCAAACAACCAACATTTTTCAATACCAAACAGTCGCAGCATAAATTGAAAATATTGAAACAACAAATATAAGTAATTAAATGTTACGACCTGTGCGTAACGCTTGAGCATTAGAGTTTTTAGTAAATTTGAGTTCATACCCGGCTCGGGGCTAGAGAAAAGAAAAGCTATTCCTGATAGTGAACAAGAGCAGAATTCTCATCATTTGGATTCAAGCCGTTTGCAAAATACCAGTAACTTTTGCCTTTTTCAAGCTTAACAACTCTATTAGTCGTATGCTGAGAAGGGAATACAGGTTTACAGATAGGGTGAGATCCTTTGAACAAAACATCTTCAACTCGCTCAATCATTGACTTGGCCTCATTATCCTCAATGTTCCCTGAAAGATAATCAGAAAAGTTAAAAAAACCGACAAACACAAATCAGATATAACTACATATTTAGAGTTGAAAGAGAAAATGGGAATCTTCAGGATAAGAACCAGCTATATAACACTCCAAGAAGGCCCTTGAGAGAAGCATGGGAATGAATTCAGCGAGGTGACCAGCTTCCAAATGGGGTAGGACTTCAGCTTGTTCCATCCAAGGCCGTGAGTTATCTTGCAGTATCAATGAACAGTAGTACATAGCTTGCTGATATGGCTGTTGAAACTTATAATTTTCATAATCCTTTATTACCATCTCCTGAAGCAAAAAAACAATTAGTAAAATTTGACTACTAGATCTGAAATTGTTTCCTAGAATGTAGAACACGTTTTGTAATGAACACATAAGTAAAAAAAGTAACCATGGAAACACCGTTCTGTAATGCAAGGTAAAAGCTGAGTGCGTTTAACCCTTCTGAGAATGGGAATCCTCATGCACTGAGTCCCTTTTATGCTTTTATAAATGAATGTAAATCCATTCAATCATAACAGGTAGACACAAGAAAATTATACATGAGCTATCATCAAGAAGAGCCAAAGAAATCATGCGAACTAATCAAAAAGAACACTAGCATAAATCAGAAGTCATTGATTGAGACACTTTCAAACACATTTTTTAGTCATGGATCGAAGAAAAGATAGATTCAGACAAAATAAAATGATAAAACAACATTTTTTTATCCTTTTTTCCCCAAATCTTGGGAGAGAAATGGAGAAAAATGAAGCACTGCAATAATGTTGAGATTGGAAAACAATTCTAACACACTAAGTCAACTTGACACTGATTCGCCAAAAGCAACGTTCAATTAACAGAAACATAGAAAAGAATTGAGATGCCCCTAATAGAAGCACAGGGTAATTACCTTTATCACCTGAAACCTGTCTGGTTTTACAGTGAATTTTGCTATTTTATCAACCACAGTTTCCAATAAAATCATCATTTTGTGGTTATAACCAAACATGGTGACCTACAAAAGAGACAACATTTAGTACAAACTGCCAAACATTAAAGCAACAAGAATCCATTCATCCTCCAATGAACATCTCTCAGCACAACCAAAGTAAAGCATGGGGAAGAATGCCCAATAACGAAAGCCAGACAGTAAGCCAAAGAATGCAAAGTTTTTGGACTGCCTATTCTGGAATGACAACAATGGTAGTATATGAAGAACACAAAAAAGATAGAGAGGTAAAAGCACACAGCTATATGCCATTCCCCAATTAAGCTCAACACTATGATAGCAGAAGAATGATGCCAAACATATAAATTGCCTGTAAACTGTACTGTGCAAGCATGTGTACAGTGTTGTATTCATCTCATCCCACCTTCACAGATTTCACAAAATTTTCAGGGCAATGCCAACCAATCAGACATGAACTTTGTCAATCAATCCCACCCCTAACACTTCACATCCTACTTTTCTCTTTTGACCAGATATCCTACCCACAAGCTCATCTTTTTGTCATATACTATACTGCTGTGAACCGGGCATGGGTTTCCAATATGGACATATGACCACATTTCAGAATTGGCAATTCTCCAAAAAGGTGTTTACATTTGAAGAGTCCAAGTGTAACACGAAATCTGAATTCGGTACTTCAGGGTGCACAAAGGGATGAAATAACCAAGGCCCCAGAGGGATTGAATTTTCATTTTCTATTCCAGCATGCATGAAGCCATGCCTGTGCGCTTAGAAAAGATAGCATACCAACTTAGATACAAGTATCTACAGAAATATGTTTGCACTCATACCCTACCAGGCCAATGAATGGTGGGGAACTTTATAATCATCCTCATACCGTTAGGTTCGTCTCAATCATACCTACAGGTAAATTAATTGTAACCAGCCCATAATGGTACCCAATACCAATAACCATAAAGCTAAATTTTTAGAGCACTAAAAAGTCAAATGAGGCCTTGTTAGCATGAGAAGCACCCCATTTTTTGGAAACCGAACTGCTATTTCATTCTTGGATAAAACATTAAAACACACCCAATTTTAGAACTATATTTTTTTGCTATGCAGCAGTATAAACAGCAAGAGAGGCAAAGGGAACATATGGTAATTGAGTAAAAGTAGTCTCTTTAGAAAGAAATTGGCAGAGACATTAACTCAATAAGGAGAGAGTAACACAATAAGATTGAGAATATCTAACAATATAGAACACAAAAGTATGTTCTCACACAAATGCACACTCACTTGGGGTTGTTCTCTTAATATTATTAAGAGGCACAAACTGCACAAAGGTAGAAGGTGGGGTAGGTATAGGCGTGTAACCTACCTAGAATGGATATTGTCAATGCATCAGCATCATACTCATACCCATTTTAACTCCCCCATACAAGCCTAAGCAGGGAAGATACAGGTAATTACCTGTGGGTTTGGATAAAATTGCCAACCTATGTGCCCAAAGATGCAGGATAGATTACCTCAAAACCACTGTCTGTACTGGTAATTGCATAATTTAGACCAGCAACCTGAGCATAGTAAGCTGAGACAGAAATAAATCAAAAATTTTAGTTTACCTCACACATAAATAAAATCTTCACTCATAAATATCAATTAAATCCAACTTAGATATGGAGAAACAACTTAAAGGAAGTTTTGCATAAATTTCAACCAAGAATACAAAAAGGCATCAGTCAGTTATCAGACAAACGATTTGGCAGCATACCATATTCATTCAAGTAATCTGTCAACAACCGGGTAAAGATCTCAGTAAGAACTTCTGATTCAGGAGAGTAGCTAGTGCATGGACAGTTGAAATCTATTTTCACATAAGCCTTAGGGATGGAGAATATTGTGTCAGCCTTGTACCATAATCTCGAATAAGATGACTTCCTCAACATGATGGGGGATATGACCTGTGTTGGTGCCCATGTAAATGATTAAACTGGCAGGATAAGCCAAACAATATTATACATATGCAGAAGTATAATATGAACAGCTGTTATAAACCTTTTCCTTAAGCTCCCTTATTGATAGATCTGTAGGAATAAACACATTAGCTGCCGGTAGATGCAGATGTTCATTTGGAGCTGCATGCATCCACTGCTAAAAAGAAATAAAAAGGGGGGGGGGGGATTCAAGAATCATCATGGTGCTTCAATCTTTGTTCAGTTAAATAAATGAAGCTACACAACAAAAGATAGACAAGATCAGATAAAAAGTATCTCATTGTCACTATTATACATGTGATACATATAAAGAGATGATGAAACCTGAATGACTGAGCCAGATATCTTCTCAATGGAGTATGGAGTTCTATACCACGGCTCGACCAAGTCAGTATGACCTTCAAAGTCTTTTGATTCCCAAAATATTCTGTTAAAATAAGGACTTGTATGAGAAATTAATTACACACCAGTTAATCTATCAGATTTTACGTGGCAGTAAGAAGCATATATTTTGCCAGTTAAACAATAATTATTAGCAACGGCCAGTATGGAACTAGATATTTAGCATTGAATCTGGTAAGTATAGAGAAGAGAGTATAAAGAAGGGAGAGAAGTAGAGGAAAATGCTTCGTGCTCAATGAGCACTAAACTCCCATATTTATAGAATTATGAGTATAATTACAATACTATCATTTATCCAAATAACACTTCCCCTCAAATTGGTGTATATATATCATATGTGCCAAACATGTTACAGATATGTTCAACTCCAAGACCTCTTAAAGATTTAGTAAATAGATTAACAAGTTGATCGTTTGAACTAAAATAGGAAATAGTTATCTCCATTGTCAACAGTTTCTCTCGTACAAAATGGAAATCAATTTCGATATGCATAGTTTTCTCATGAAATACAATGACTGAGATGATGAGCAAGGCAGCTTGATTTTTCATTAATGAAGAATAGTCCACTCCTAGCTTCGTGCGGAACCCCTTTATGCATATCAACTCACACGTAATTAGTGCCATCGAGCAACATTGAGACTCTGCACTAGAATATGATACCACTACCTGCTTTTTTTAATAAAGATTATAAATTTTCACCTATGAATACACAATACCCGAATGTGGAATGATAGTCAACTAGAGATTCTATCCAATCAACATCTAAATAATATGTAATGTCAAAATGCCCTCTATTCCCACAGAATAACTCTTTGTTAGGAGCTCATTTAATATATCAAAGAATGCATGACAACTTCCAAATGACTTTTTCGTGGGGAATCTAAGAACAGAATCACTACACTTACTAGAAAAGAAACATTTGGACGTCTTACAGTAAGATAGTTAAGTTTGGCAACCAATTTTCTATATAATCCTGAATTAGGTATCAAGTTTCCTTCATCACGTAGCAACTTGATATTGGGATCTATTGGCAAGTCACACAATCCAGAGGCTAACATAACTCTTTCACTCAAGGTGTAAAGAGTATACTTGCGTTAAGAAATAAATATCTATTGTTTTGATCTTACAATTTCAATCCCTAAGAAGTACCTCAATGATCCTAAATCTTTTTTCTGAAATTGTTGTCATAGAAAAGTTTTTAACCCTCTTATACCTCCAACGTCATCTCCAGACGATTAACCATAAACGTTTTCCTATTGATGAATGTTGATAAAACACTAAATGGTCAACACCATACTATTTTAATCAAAATTGTTAAATGGGCATACTAAAATGACCAAACCATATTCAAGAAGATTGCTTTAAGCCATATAAAGACTTTTAAGAAAAAAACATTGACAGACTCCCCGAGCAACAAACCCAGGTGGTTGATTCATATGAACTTCCTCCAATAAATCACAATTCAAAAGTCATTTTTTATGTCCAATTAGTGCAAAGGCCAATATTACATAATAGCAAATGCCAAAAAATACAAACAGAAGACACTTAGCAACCAGATAAAAAGCATCACCATAATCAAGCCCACAAACTTGGGTATAACTCTTGTCCACCAGGCAAGCCTTAAAGCAATTAATAGTGCCATTATGGGAAAGCTTCATGGTGTAGACCCATCGGCAACCTATGGTAGTCTTGCCGAGAGAAAGAAAGACTAATTTCCAGATACCAAACATTTCATCCAAGATAACAATACGCCACCCTGAATACGCAAAGGTTTCATTAACAAATTTAGAAATAGAGACAAAACATAAGAAAGCAATAAAAATGTGGATGGCAAGGAATTGTAGGAGACAACATCGAAAATAGGATGTGAGATTATACAACGACAAGTACCTTATGTTGTGTAATTGGGTAGTCCAAATTAAATGGATGGTGGACTAGTCAAAGATTTGGAGGAAGTGAAGTGACCGGTGCCGGCATGTTTTAAGGAGGAGTACGAGGGCATTGTACATACACATGGATATTTGATAAGTTCAATCGGGAGGAGCTCTCTACTAGTTCGGATTCAAATATACCCTCCAGGGTAGTAGATGGTGCAAAGGAACCCCAAAAGAGGAAGTAGAGGAACGGAAAGAGGAAAAGTCTCAATCACAAAATCAAAAGAAGCTGGAGGGGATAGGCTAAAAAAAAAGTCACATTTACAGAGTAAAAAATTTGTGTAATTGAGGAGAATAACAACAATATCTCTTCTGGTGTCTAGCATAACCAAGAAAAATACATTTGAAAGATTGGAGAGCTAATTTGTCATAATCGAGATATAGTTTGTCAACGATGCATATGCATCCAAAAAATCGTGGAGGTAACGAGTAGAAAAGATCACAGGGAGAAAAATAGAAAGCGAAATTCGACAGCGGGAGCATAAATGAGGGCAAACGATCAATTAGATAACGAACAATAAGGACTACATCCCAAACAATCAAACAGGTATGAATGTGAAGGAGTAATGTATGAGCAGTTTCGATAAGGTGTCTATTATTTCTTTCAGTCATCCCATTTTGTTGTGGAGTGTAAGAGCAAGATAATTGGTGAGTGATATCGTGCGTAGGCATAAAGGAACAAAACGAGGCAAAAAAATATTTTTTGACATTATGACTCCAACATTGGAATGGAAACATGAAATTGTGCATAGATCTCAGCACAAAAGGTAGAAATAATAGAAAACACATTTGATCGGTCTTTCATTAAATATAACCAAGTCATTCGAGAGCAATCATCAATGAAGATAACAAAATAATGACAACCAACCTTGGAGAGAACGCGACTAGGACCCCAAATGTCATAATTAACTAACATAAATTGGCAAAAGACCGTTTGTTGACATGACATAAAAGAACTATGACTATACTTTCCTAACAATAGAGATGTATGACTAATACGACTTTGTATTTGTTCCAGTGTGAGTGAAGTGGTACAAGCAGTAGGGGCTTTAATATACAAATAGTACAGGCCTTGGAATTTATTCCTGAAACCAATCTTCCTACATGTCCTTGAATCATGAGCAATAACAGAATCAATAGAAAAAGTTACAGAGCAATTAAGAAGTTTGATTAATTTACTAACAGATAACAAGTTGAATGGAAATCTAGGGAGATAAAGAATAGATTGCAAAGATATCAAAGAAGATGGACAAATGAACCCAATCCCGCTTATAAAAATGGAAGAGCCATTTATAAACTTGATATTAGGTAAGGTATCTAAGTAATGAATATGAAAAAAAATGACGTGACATCAGCACTCATGTAATCTGTGGCAGCAAAATCAATCACCCATGAACTTTGATGTATTGTAGTCTGCGATAAATCAATCACCCAATGTGAATAATTTCTGCCATTTAGTTTGGTAGTGGTAATAATTACAGTACCCAAAAAACTAGAAGTGACAACTAATGTTGTCATGTCACTCGTCATGATATCAACAGAATACTTAGAAATGTCAATAGAAAAAATCCGAAATAGAACACCCAAAATACACTATGAATAATATATTTGTGGTCCCCTGAATTATTACTAATCATAAGATAGCTGTCGATATCAAACAAATATGAAGCAGATTTCTACTTTCATTAAATGAGCCCACGCATAGGGCGTATGCGACGAATTTAAGTAAATGATGCTAAAAACATCATGGGTATAAGAGTTAGACCAGACACCCAATAGAGACAAAAAATCCATGAATAGAGCTGCAGCAGTCTGCAGGCATGTGTGGTGGCGCTTGGGCGGCCCTTGTTATACCGTGCGGCTTTTTAGGTGACCACCTTGGCCCAATTGATTTTTTAGTTAACTTCGCGGTTTGTTGTATATTTGAAAAAATGTGGTGATAGACAACCGAAGAAAAATGAGGAGTGGCAGCACATGCAGTGGCGCAAGAGATTGGGCTTCCAGGATTTGGTGTGTCGCTCCTTGTCAACCATAATGGTGGTGGTAGATTTTTTATTAGGTTGATGAATTGTTGTAAATATGAAAAAAAATAAGGTGGAGATATGGGGCCACGGTGCTTGTAATGTTTTTGGGAGTTTAGGGGCAAAGATATGAGCATATGGTGCCGAGATTAAGCATACCTAGGTTGTGGAGGGTAGTGAAAGTGCGGCAACGGCAGCCGCGGTGGTGTGTGATGACAACAGCAGTAGTGTGCGGTTTTTCTCCGCATGAGTTTTCTTAGTGGTGAAGGTGCTTGTACTAGAGGTATGGTTCACGCTTCGGGCGCAAGAGGTTTGGTTTTTCCTTGAGCTAGCAGTGATGATTGACAGTGATGCAGCAATGGCATTGGGGTGGCTATGATTTTTGAAACCCTAGCTCTGACACCATGTTAAGCATAGAGAAGGGAGAGAAATAGAGGAAAGGCTTTGTACTCAATAAGTATTAAATTCCCACATTTATAGAATTATATGGGTGATTACAACATCATCCTTTAGCCAAATAACAGAATCAAACAAAACAAAAGACCCATATTGTTTCCTTTGATTTATTATTTTTTCAATATCCTCAAAGCATTACTAAAACCATACATTTTCATGCCTAGACATGCTTTGCATTGATCCCTTTCCATGAAATGAACCAGGAAAATAAGGGAAATTTCTAGAAAGCAGGAAGAAGATTTCAATAGTAGAATGTAGTAATGTCTCATGACTACAGGAAGGGAGACATCGAATAGCTACAAAAAGTGCCAATAAACATACCTGACATTGTTCAGGGTAAGGTCATCCAATATCATTTGAATACTGGTAGGGTTGAACTTTGAAGGCAAGGACGATCCCACTAGCCAATCTTTTGGTCGATATAACTGAAAAGATACTTGCAAATGATCACCCAAAGAAACATGTGATCAATGACAATACTATTCTTAACTAACAGAACAATTGTGAAAAAACAAAATCACAAATTCGTAAGTTCATCGGTTCTTATTTTGCTAAAAAAAGATACACAAGAAACAATGAAATTATAGAGAGAACAAAAAACAGTTGCATGTAAACAATTGTTCTGAGTTCTCTGGACTTAGAAACCCAAGGGACCCATAAATTGAAACTAATATCACTTATTTGTATCTGGGCAACACCCAAGGGACCCATAAATTGAAACAAATATCACTTATTTGTATCTGGGCAACACAAATACGTCTTCTGTATGATATTTGGTGAAAATATGGACTAATCATGTTTAAACAACTCCCAGTAAAAAAGGGAAAAATTTTTAGCAAGTTTTACAAAAATGTGGAGAATCATAAATCAAGGATTCCTCAAACTTAGTTTTGACAATCAGTTGACCTGGTTTCAAGCTCTTGTTATAGTTTTTCAATAACTCACCTGTCACACTGAGGGAATATAACATCCTTCAATGTTCTCACATGTAGCATCATTGTCTAGTGGTTTGCTTCTGTTATATATCTATTTACAGAAAGAGCTTAATAACTCATCAGGGGCCTATATATCAAATGACTTCAACAAAAACCACAAAAATACTCTAAACAATACAATAACACTAAAACTAGTGCTGCCATAGCAAAATTTAACCATGCATTCCAACTGGACTGAGAAGGGTTCAATTTGTTTGAGCTGAATTTCTTCTTGTTAAGCAACTTGGTGCTAATGATATGAATCAGTTCTCTATCCACTCCAAGTTGAAATGCTCAGATGATCAGAGTGGGTCTCAACTTACTTAACCACTCCCCGTTTAAGGGGAAACCAAACCAGATCATAGGCCAGTTCCCAATGGACCTTTCATTGCAGAATATTGATTCACTCATTTCATCCTTAACTCTAGTCTTCAAACTCATTTCTGCTTATGCTGTAAAACAGCTTCACTCTCCCTTACAACTTCTGGCCAGGTTGTGATTTTTGCAGCCAGCAGCTCTCCTGGGATACGCTATCCAGAATAGAGTACATTTGATAGTGACTAGCTCATTGCTGAAGCCCACCACAATGTAGCAGTTGGGCATTTCAAAAATGAACTGTGTTCAATCCACTTATAGAAAGTTAATTTATGCAGATAACTGTTCTTTTATATTTAGTTGACGGTGATAACAACTTATTAATAAGATTTCATCTATCTTTTCGATCAAAAATGACATTGATGCAGATAACTGAACACTTGCTAGCAATTTGTTCACAATTTTGCAATAAGCCATAACTAGATTCTGAGATGTGTTTGGGACTTAGGCATGGTACAATTTCTGAAGAGTGTATAGGATAAATTTCTACAGAAGAGAACAAAGACTAATATATGGTCTGTAAGAGACATGCATCAGGAAAACAAAAGGAGCAAAACAAGAAGAAAAACAACTTACCTGCATATTTAATGCAACATTAACAACAAAATCAATAGGACGAATTTTGTCCTGATAATGGAACATAGTCTCACAGATAGCTGCAAGCTTTCAGAAGAACAATTTGTTAGAATCTCTAATGAGTTGAAGTAAATGAAGGTGAATAGAAAATCAATACCGTAGCAGATAAAATACAAGGCATAATAACCCATCTGAGTGTTTGTGCACGCCCACAAACGGAGAGCACTCGTGTGCACATGCGCTTGTGCATACGCATCACCAGAAAACTATATTATCATCAATGCATTGCACAACTGTTTGTGGGGATTAATATACAATGGTGAAATTCCTCCACGCTATATGGAAGTCCAGACAATTCTACACACTGGGATTTATTGATAACATATTGACACAGCAGATCCACTAATACCAATTTCCAACCACAGTAAAAGTAGTCAATATAGAACTTACTGTGAAGTATAATGAAAGCCATCCACACAATATGGAAGTACAGACAATTTAACACAATGGGATTTATTGATAACAAAGTGATACAGCAGACCCACTGATTATAATTTCCAACCACTGAAAAAGTAGTCAAATTAGAACTTACTGTGAAGTATCGGGAAATTTATCAGTAAGGAGGATAAATAACCTGGAGGTCAAGGGCACAAACCATGGCAGCAGCCTCTCTGTGATGCACCAATAAGGTTACATAAAACCTACCCTCCCGAGAGCCTACAATACGGCAAGCCTTGTACATTGGGCCAACCCTACCACCTTTTTCTTTAGGAGTACAAGTGAAAATTGTGCAATACTATAATACACAAGGAATTAGAGCAGCACCTTTCTCCATGCTATCCTAAAGTATTGAATATGGTCAAAAGTTTAGTCAATTTTTTCCAGCCGTGACATAACACGATCAAAGAGCAGATTACACACATTGCTTTCACACAAATGATTAGCTACATAACATCACCTGGGAGTTCTGCTGGCTAGTTGCCTTATATCATGGCCCAACACAGTTGAGGTGCCAACAGGGCCATGATGTACATTAGCAAGATCATCAAACAAACAATTGGGAGTGTGCTTGCAAGGTGATGGTTTCAAGAAAGCTAGCACTCTGCTGTAATTCAACTCCATCAGAATTGTCAAGAAGCGCCTTGACAAAGGATAAGCTCGTACCTTGGTGATGTAAAGCTACTTTGTTGACCTCATGCTATGATCATGATTTTTTCATGAACAAGTTAATATGACTCAAGAAGCAGGGATGATGATCCCCTCATTTCTTAGTTTCCTCCCTCAAAAACCATTTCTTAGCATGCAAAGAAAACTAGAACACTTTTAATTACAATGCTCTCTTAATGTTATCTTTCCATAAGATGCATGGCCCAGCTAGTCTATGTTACTAGTAGGTCCACGAACACACACAGAGACAAATAGAAACAGTTGGCAGGAAAAGGGAAATCACTAGGCTTTGTTCGATGGGGTCCCAGTCCCCCATAAAAAATACTGGACGAGGAAAGGAGGGCTCACGGAGGCACCAATATTATTCAACATCTGAGCAAGATTCAGTGCCGGATTAGAATACAACAAAAATTACATGCAAGGCATACCTCATTGAAAATCCATTCACAAACACCAGACTGCTGCAGGAGATGAATATATTTGAACAGCAAACCTACAACATCTTGCATGTGCTCTGCAAATCAGTAAATGGAGACCAGTATTAATAAAGAGAGTGATGACTTAAGAACTGGACACATCATTGAGGCCTTGCAAACACCACATATTATCCTTCTGTTAATTGGGATATAACTATGTCCGTTTTCCTTCGCAATTTTCTAATGCCTACGAGAAATAGATAAGATGAGAAGAAGGAACCATGCTGCGAAATCTGACTTTTAGAGAAGCAGTGATGCAGGGAAGGGGAAAGTAGGGGAGAAGATGAAGAAGAAACTGAGAGGAGGGGAAAAAACAGAAGGAAGACAAGAGAAAAGAGAAGTAAAGATTAGGAGAGAGAGAAGGAACCAGAGAGAAAAAAGAAGTAGAGAGATCATGAGAAACAGAAGGAAATCACAATCACTGAATATTTTATTCAACTCATCGATTATGCTCAAACAATAGAGTTTAGAATCCTTATATAGNGAGAGAGAGAAGGAACCAGAGAGAAAAAAGAAGTAGAGAGATCATGAGAAACAGAAGGAAATCACAATCACTGAATATTTTATTCAACTCATCGATTATGCTCAAACAATAGAGTTTAGAATCCTTATATAGAGAAACTCTAATCCTAGGATAATTTGGAAACAAATCAAATCTTTTCTAACTAAATATGACATAATTTTCTAAATTAAAAATAAAATCTTACAAATAAAATAAAATCAAATGAAATAAATGCTGGGATTCGACACCCGAATTTACACGTAACCCGACGTAGCAGAAAAAACCCGAACCCCCCGTCGACCGTCAGCTATCAATTTAGTGGGCACAATGAACAAAGGAATGCACAATGATTTTTAACATAAAAAAACCTTCTCAATCAAGAAAAAAATTATAGGACAAACTCCGAAAAATTTTCAATATGTAAAATCGGTTACAAACAATCCAAAGACAGAATACCATCAACCCACCCAACACAAAATAAGAAAAATAATCTCTGGAATAAGGAAACTCTCATTCCCTCTTTTTCTATCTGTTTTTCTTCTCTCCTTCCTCTTATTAATGGTATTCTCTACTCACTGATTTTACAAGTGTGGCAACAAACGGCGAACAGAGAGAGCTCCCTTCTACACTCTGTTCCATTCCACCATCCGTTTCACGTTCCACCGCTGCTGCACCTTCTCTGAAGCGTCTAGTATGCTTTTATGATAACGCCAACTCCAAATCACATCTACTCACATGACCTGATCTTGCAGATGATTTGCCAAGTCATTTTCTACGCCTTCATCAGTTCCCATGCTTCCCTAGAAGGAGCATACTCTGCCAGCTTGGACAGGTGCCTTGTAAGTCAACCTACTCAGCATAAACAGCGTATACCCTACAAAGTCAGCTTACTAACTCTGAAAGTCAATTACCTGCTCTGAAAAGCCTGTCACCTACTCCTCAGAGCCTGGTGCCCACTCTGCAAAGTCATTTACCAACTCTGTCAGGTCGACTCCTCTGAACTGACGTTGCCTAATCGCCCTTTATCATTAGTGCTCTTGGTTGGTCTCATCTCAACTTGGCCGGCCAGCCTCTTTGGCTGGCTTCTTCTCTCAGCCGGCCAGCCTCCCTAGCCGGCTTTTTGCTGCTCGGCCGTCCTCTTGAAGCCCTATTGGACGCGGCCTTGTCGGCTTCACCTTTGGCCCTGCTCAGCTCCGCCCTCGGCCCTGCCAGCTCCTCCCTCGGCCCTGCCGGCAATTGCCACTCCGACATTTACCCACTTCGGCAAATCGGTCTCTTCGGTCTTTACTGCAATCAGTTTGCAACACTCCGAACTTCGCACAAGCCCTGTGCGATCTTCCAATGACACCTCCAGTTATTGAGCTACCCACAAGGGAGTAGCCAAACCCAACAATAAAATCTTTCCTAATCGCAAATAAAATAAAATAAATTTTTTTCCAACTAAATCAAATCTCTTCTAATTTGAAATATTTTCAATACCCGCATCAAGCAGTCTTCTAGTAATTTTGGGTCCACAAGTCTGCAGGAGGGCTGTACAGCTGGATACACTTAACCTGAGAAATGTACAAAAAAATTTCTTCCCGAGGATTGGAGGGAAGTGGGCCACCTTCAAGCAACATGCAACTTGAATGCCACTTGGCCTAGTAGGGCACAAAAGGTGGGCATAGGCTGAAGCATTTAAGCTTCACATAAACTGAACTAGAGTTTTCTGCCTATTAAGAACCTAGTAACATTGTAGCACCACTTGTGGCCATATTAATGTGTGCCGGCAAGGATGGAAAAGGTGGAAAAGTTTAACTTTGCCACATTGCTTAATATAGTTGAGTGCAAGAAGTTGCAATGCATTTCCACTCAGCAGCAAGAAGAATAGTCGACACTCACCATGACCTAAATCTGTCAGATCAATAATTACTTTGAAGAAAGAGAACTCGGTAGTCCAATCCATTTCAGCAGCCATTAAACTTGTAGCCCATCCTGCCAATCACATGTAAAATGAATCAAGGGAAACTCCACAACTTCAATACAAGGTAATGAAAAAAGCACCACATGATGGCAAAGACAACAGTACATGCAAGCACAGTTAATAAAAATAGCAGAAGGAAGATGACCATTAGAAGGAAAATGCAAGCCCAAGAACAACCAGCTCAAACTTACTTCCACTGTACCTTAGACAAATACATTGACGCAAAAGTGACTTATGGTGTCTGACTAGGAAATTGAATTAGCAAGTCAGAAAGTAGTGTGGGCTACTCCTCTAACTCCCTCTCCCCCTAGCATGGCTGGACACCAGGAGGACCCTAATTGGGTATTGTTGCACATTAGGCCCCACTTAATAGGAGGATCCCACATATCCTAAGAGAAATGTTGCCAGAGTGTACACATGAAACACTGGAGCCAGGATATTCACTTACCATAGGGTCGTATCAAATGACAAATTCTAGTCCATTCGACAAAAATACATAAAGGGGAGTGTTAGAAAAAATAAAATCTGATGCAGATAAATGCGTACAAGGATAAGAAATAGATAAAAAATAATAATGATGGGCAAAAAGGATCAGGATGATACCCATAGAAAAAAATATGGAGAGGGTAGATGAAATCAGATTTCAAAAATGATGAAAATCAGGGATAATAGATAGGCAAAAAAATTGACAAGACTAGAAGACTCGGGATGATATACTAGAAAATCAGGGAGGAGATTTGCTCAGGATGAAGAGAGGAAGAATTAAGGGAATCACTAAACAAAAGGAGATTAAGAATTATTAACTTTTTTTCACATGGGTGTTATGACCCATACCAATAGATTATTACTCATATATATAGGATAGAGACCACAAAAATTTAAGTCAAAAACTAAAAAATTATATCTGTACTAATAGGAATCAGAATACTTAAATTCTGCTAGAAATCATCTAGCCATCATGATAGTATATATCATAAAATACCTTCAAAGATAGATTACAAAATTACAATAATTTGGCACTCCAGCTTTTTGCTGTTCACACTTCTCTTCATCCACCTTTCAAGGCACAACATATGAAGGAAAGAAAATATGAATGACAAGATTATTCTCCATCAACATCACAAGATACACCATTTCTCAAATACTAGAACTTAAAGAAATATTTCGAAACACAGTCGGCTTCACTGTAATTATAAGGATGTGTAGACCCCGAAAACAATCTTTCTATAATAGTGGAAAGGCTACAGAAATCTGACCTAATCCAAATCCCTCAATGTAAAAACTTCATGCATAGAATTGCTCTGTCTTGGTTTTTAAGCTCAGGAGACTGACTTGAAATTAAAGGGGGGACCCAAGAAATCACACGACATTAAACAATAAGGTTTCATTCCTTTTCATGGGCCCCAAATGATTCCAATTTTTGAAGCTAAAATTAAAAGGTATCTACATCCCTGGAGAGGAAATACTCTCAAAATGTACCAAAAACAGAAAACAACCACTTGTGAATTTCTATTGATATCTACAGGATTATCAAAAATTAGCCAAGTAATGCATTAGTTACAGAAATCACAGCCACAAAATTCTAGATAGACATTTGTGAATATTCAAAATTCTAGCATGTTGAAAGGACACTGGTGAGAAATTTATTCGATGGAGCATGTGAAGGACGAGACAAACCCACCCAACATCTTCAAGACATAAAACAAAGATCCTTCTCCTTCATGGCCAATAAGGTGACCAAGATACCTGCATGGTCCTTCCTGGTAGTATTGAATGCCTGGAGTTATAGGCCATGCAATCATCAATTTGTGACCTTGTTTGATAGGGACAGCTTTGACGAGAATCTAAAACACAATATAACAGAAAATGACAACAGATACACAACATTCCTATAATTCTAGAACCTCCAAAACAGATCACATGGAAAGACTTCAGAAAAAAAAATTCACCAGGATTGAAAGTACCTCAAGATGTTCTGGCATGCAAGGTTGGCCAGGAAAACAGAGAGGATTTAGATCAGAATTGGGAATGTCTTGGAATTTGCACTCCACCAGCCTTTGAATATTGTCAAGGCTCTCTGCAATTCTCATGAAAGAGAAATCAACAATTTAGCAATGACTTTTCATCAAGCCATTGATAGCATCAGAATCATTTGTTAGTACAGACCTTTGGTGTATACAACAAGATGCATGAGGTTAGCCGAATAGTTCCCCTGATAGAATTTAATTAATTCCTGCCTAGTATCCAGCCCCTTTGCTTTTGGGCAGACCTCCAAAGTCTCCCAATTCCCTGTTTTGGGGATATATTGCAAATTTTGTAAAATTATCATCCATGAAGCCGTCAAGAAATAAATCTGTGAAATATTATATATTTTCACTACATTTTACTAATTTGGAAAAGGATGGATGGATAACTGAGTAACACCTGTAACTCCAGTAAAGTAGAACATCAGTTTAATTTTCTTTTTTTGTTTTAATCAGCACATAAAACATCATTTCCAAAGGTAGCTCGGTTGGGACTCATACCATCAAAGAAGATAGAAATAAGTTTAAATAATAACATCCATGAGCTACTCAGCACTCCAGCCCCCGGAATATTTAATTAGTATGTTCTATGTGATGCCTCAAGCATCATCTATTTTATATGACACAATTTACTAATTGACACAATCCTGTAAAAAAATTGTCTTTGTTTTACCTGTACTAAATTTGCTATATGGATGCCTTGATGAACTTAGATGTCTCTGAAGCTGCACATAATTTTAGAAAATTACAAAGGTGTTAGAAACTAATAGTTACAATTGAAGTAAGAAACAAGCAACCAGTGATGAATGTGAATGCATGACATGTAAATAATATGAGTCAGAAAAGCAGTTGATAAAGGATAAAAAATAGCTTAACTTGAAAAATCAAGGACCAGTAGAAGGTAGCTCAGTACAAGAAACCACTAGAATTGCAAGCATCAGCAAGTTTCAGATTGCGCTACATTAACATTGCTGAGTGGCTATTTGGTAGGTTAAACTAGTGACCTATAGATCATTATGAAGCAAATTTACTGCTGCGCCAGGACTCACCCTAACTTTAAACAGTGGGATGACCTCTAAATTGATGACATACAGGACGAGTGGAAGACATTTTTGGAAAAACAACAAATTCAAATATTGCGCAACCCAGTGGAATAATAATGAGCCTACAACCTTTTAAGATTCTGCCCTAGCAAGAAAGACTACATCCTTCAATCCTAAACAGTTCATTTCATAAGATAAATGTCATGCACAGCTTTCACATCTTCATATTATGGAGCAGCAATGTTTGAAATCAACTACTTGCAACACCCAATAAGTATCAAATGCAGGGACACTAATACCCAATTTCAGTCCTATTGATCCTTTGACCACAAGAGAAGTAGATTAATATCAAGTACAGCAAGGAGTAAGATATGGCAAATATCATAATTTTTTTGTTCAAGAACATTTTGTACTTCATACTTTATTATAAAGTAAACAGAACTGATTCTTCCATTTCTAGAAAGACAGATGATTTGCAAAAGACTGAAAATAGAGGGACCTCAATAAAAGCAGAAAATGAAGAAGGATGGGGAAAAATGAAATAGGAGATGACGATAAAATACATGGAAAAATTCCATCATTCTTTAATGATCATTATAGTATTTTGAGTTTAACAACGTTACTTTTTTGCTTCAACTTCTTTAAAAATATAGTATGCTGTTTAACTAGAATAAAAAATGGAGAAGTTTAGCAAACAATGATTTTTTTTGAATTTTTTTTTCTAAATTTTGCCAATTGAAACACAAACATAAAGCATAAGCCATTATAAACAATACCAACTACCAAGTAACAAGAGAAAATGTCAACCAAACAACCCAGCAATGTCAATAAAACCTTCAACCCAACACGTCTCAAATAGTCAGATATATTAGTGATCCTTTACCATTAGCAGCAATCAGAGAGAGAATCAACAAAGCCCCTCATAAAAGCAAGCAAAATGAAGGAGTTGGAAATTGCAAGCCAAGAAGATATTAAACCTATTCATCCAATAAAACAAATTAACAGCTGCTAGCAATTGTGAATGCATTTTGTGGCATCTAAACCTTGGTAATTATATAGGTACAGTTCAGCAAGACACGTAAAGAAATTCAAAGAAAAATGTTGTGAGAAAGAAGAAGCAGAATCCAAAACAGATAAGCACTTATAGCAACAAGAATGAAGTAGCTTTACCTGGCCCATTCGCCATGCATCAGAAAGCAAGTTCTTCTGATGCTCTGTAACAACAAAAGAGACTCAGCAAGAATTTAGAAAATCTATGGGAGAGCCCCATCACAAAGTAGTATACCAGAATCCACAGCTTTAATTTCCCTCATGGTAGCATCAGGTGACAGTAATGGCTTGATGAAGAATTGCGCAAATCTGAACGGCAGACAATGAAAGATAGAGGTTCATAAACACACACACTGAGAGTGAATGAGAAAGTTAATAGCTATAGGAAAACCAAAACTAGTACCTACCTGTCCAAAGCCTCCTCAAAAGCATCACTGTTGACATCAAAATAAAAGTTTGTGTGCTCCGATGCTGTGAAAGCATTTGTACCACCTCCATGCTGTGGATTATGAAAAGAAGCATGGTGAAAAGTAATGAATTGCATAAAAAGTAATGAATAGCCTAAGTTCACAACCTCATATTGCACAAAAAATGATATAACTCATTTTGAAATGATTGCATAGGAACCTTCAACAACACATGACCAGAGCACTGAACAAACAACAATCCACTTTCACACCAGAAAACACTTCTCAGAAAATTATTGTGAATAGTGTGGAATTATGAAAAAAATTCAAATATACAAGCTAAAAATTTTATGTGGGTCACTCTCAAGATGAGAACGATGTCTACAGGCAGCAAGATAATTATGATTTTATTATCAGAAGAGTACAAGTGATGGAATCACGCCGAATCGAAGTTCCAAAAGTATAAAAGGAACTCATCAAACTCACCTCAACAAGCTAAAGCTTGGCTGTTTTGTAAAGAACCCACACACCCGCCTAGTGTAGACACAACCTACTCAGCTGTTTTGCTAGTGTGAACTCTATACTCAACCAATGTGTATGCACTTAATGGCCGCCCTACTCTCATCAAGTAGATACAAGATTTGTTCTACTTAGTTAATACAAGTGAGTTTCCGATGTGGGGTTAATTACATTCATTGCAAAATCAATGGATGCAACGAACTTTATCTTGTCATCAAAGCCATCCTTGAATGCTCCTCAATTCCCCATGGAAGCCATAATTAATTAGCAACCTTATATGACGAGCAAAGAAACCAAGGTGCGTGATCCATGCATCAGCCAAATGCATTTTTTGACTGAGCCATCTAGAAGTCAACTTCTATTAACAATCACAGACCCACCCTGGCACCTTTAACTTCAGTAGTTGCTAAAAATATCATCAGAGTTCTACATTTTCCCTCCGAACCAATCACAATATGAATTTTTTATTGAATGAGTACACATTACAAAATTTCATATACAGGTTATTTATGGGTAATTCCCAAGTACTAAGATATTGGTATGGGTATCATAGCGATCAGAGCCATATTAGTGTCAGCTAATATGTATCAATGTCGAACAGCGCAAGTGTCAATTTTTTTCCCTATCCACATCAAAACTACGTTATATACTAAAATCCAACATTATTCATATATTTACATATTTGAAGACTTAGACAATTTTTTATCAAAATTGAGCTTGGAATCCTCCATGGTAATTGGGAAAAAAAACAAAAACAAAAACAAAAACCAAAAAGTCCCAATGCGTAGATTTAGGCTTCTAAAAAGCACAAATAATGACTAGTATATCCCTGATACAGCAACAAATAGCAACAATCACCGAGTATCAGGAAACATTGCTATCAAAACTGGTTATGATTCTTGAAATAAATTGATTACAATTCACAAAGAAAGTCTTGCTGTTGATTATGCAAAGAGAAGAGAACAACAGAGAAGTTTAACAGGAGGAGGGAATCCAGAAACATCAGAAGTGTTTGGGGGTTTCAAGGAATCTCAGAATTCAGATGCAGTTTCTATCACACGTTTTTACATCAATAGCAGCTACACTTACACTTCTGTTACAATCTCCTATTCAGCTAACACCTCTCCTAGCTGTTTTACAGGAACAAGCTAAGTATTCATAACAGAATTATAAAACATATGGTTACTATCATGACATATTAACAGTCTATTGTACAATTTGCTACTATCACTGCCTCTCTGCACTACTTGCTGCATCCAATTTCTTAAGCTGACAATTATTTGCAGCTGCTGTTCAGTTGTGCTTGCACTTTAATAACATGACAGGACCACCAATTATTGGTACATATCAGGCCATATTTTGATCTATGGTACTGCACCCTTGGCACCTATTTAGTACATATCAAAATAATCAATTATTCACTAATTAAGAAGCACTCACTCTTTACCATCCTTGAGGAAAATCACGAGGAAGAATCATTCAGAGGCAAACAGTCATTCGAGAGAGAAAAGGACAACTAAACCAGGTCACAAAAGGTGGTGATAGTCACATTGATGGTGCCTTGGTTGGCACTAACGAATAGAGATGCTGGTGCCTTGTTGGCACTAATGGCCAGATATGAATGTCAGATGAAAAAAGATAAAGGTGATAACTGTGGTAGTTAGATGGAGGTGAAGTAGTCAATGGTGACCTTATATTGTTGGGTTTGGTTTGGTGGCATGACAGTAAAAACTAAAAAAATGGTCAATTAACTATTTGTTACAGTGGTGGCAGAAGATAAATCTGGAATTGCATTGTGGAGCATAGTTGGATGGCGGAAAACAATTTAACAGAGCAGGCATCAAGCTGCTACTCTGGTAGCTCCTCCCCCATGGTTACCAATGGCACTGCTATTGATCTCTCTCGCCCTCCCTCCATCCCCCTTCGCAATTTCGGTCCCTACAATTTTCTCTCAAGTATTATCCCTATTCTTTCTTTGTCCTCCCCCTTTTTACATCATTTATTTCTTCTTCTATACTCCCACCCTCAAATCATATAAGAAATAATTATCAAATCGAATTTGATCTGTTATCATTTAATTAGAAATATGCAACTTATGTGTCATTTTGATTGAGAAAGTTGGGAGAAGACATGTCAAAGTATGATATCAACAAAGGACAAATTACACCGCATATACCACTGCATGAGAATATTGTACATTCTACACGAGTTATATTACACAGCTTATAACACTACATAGAAGGCGTATATTTCCATTATTCAAACACCACGTCGCCTGAGCAACTCCACTTGCAAAAAGAAAATCTTCAAGATGGAGCATCAATCACAGAGTAAAATTCTTTGGTAGTCGTCATGTAGTGAATAGTGTGCCAAAAAAGTGAAAACCAAAGGAGGTGGTTGTGAAAGGCATCACAAAACTATACATAATTAAATCCTCTCATGGCAATATAACCAACACCACATAGACCCACCAAATTCCTTGTCCTGTGCAATTTTAAAACTATTACTGATTTTCAGACTCTTTACATTACTACATCATCATTGCCTTTTCCCCTTTTATTTATAAGTATTACTTGACATATTGAATCATATTTGAGCTTCAATCCACACCCAACTATGTTTTGACAAGACATATAACACTAACCCTAATCTCCACTCATAATAATGTCGGGTCAGCAACACAAATCTTCCTCTCCCATCCAATGACGCACAAAGTACTTAAATCAAAGGGGAAGTGTACTTAAAAGTTTGAAGGATGTTAATGCTGGCTTCATGTTGGTCCATACCGAGGGAACATAATCTGCACATCTCTAAACGATCAGTGAATTTTGTTCCTTCCATTAAGTTTTTTATTCTGCTTACCATGCACGTACAAATCCTTTGACTAAAATGATAAATAAAAACATATAAAATTATTTCATTTACAAATAAAAAGAGCAAGGTTCTTTTAACAACAACAAAGTACATCTATAATACGATCAACTGCAGGAAACCATCATGTTGCAGAAGTCCATTTCTTTAAATCTTGAATTTTTATGTCTCATCTTTATTCTGCTAAGACCTCTTTTCACAGTGAGGAAAAAGTGGTCTTCACAAAAAAAAAAAAAAAAAAGATATTTCAAATGACAAATGAATCTACCCAGAACTGAAAAGATGGGACATGATGGCTCACTGCATGTTATCATAAGAGTACTCATATAAATGTAATTTTTGTATGTTCGATGAGCAACATCATCTTACTAAGTCTGTCATCAGCAATTCCTGCTCCCAGGACTAAGAGTTACCATCTCCAAAACAATCCAAATCCTATTGGTACTATCACAATTCACAAGTAAAAAAAAATTTGAGCCTAATGCGTGTGAGCAAATTTGATAATCTATGTTGAGATATCTCACAATGAGTTGCAGCCATATATCCAATTAAGCTTTTGGCATCCAGAAGTAAAACATGCTGCTTAAGTGAGGAAGAAGAAACTAAATTGTGAACCTGTCATATCCATCAAATCATAGACACTCCTCTAATTAGCATCCTCAATGACCTCATGACTCTGGAAAATTCCTGCCATTAAAAGCATTCTAGGTTGCATGTTCTCCAGATTATCTCAGAGGGTATCACACACACCATCTTTTGACACTTCATTCTTAAAATTAAAATATGATAGGCTCTAGAGGATATTTAACAAATTTTCAATAAAATATAACACCAATGCAACATGTAAATATATCATTCAGAAAATATTAATACGTAGATCTGCCAAGCTATTCTGGCAACTACCTCTGTGATGTACTTGGAGTAACTATCTTCCAAGGGATACTTTTCACTGGCATAAAATAACATGTGCTCTGCAAAATGGCAAAGTAAATATAAATAACTGAATTTTAAAGGATGCAGATACATATAAGAGACATCTCCAATGGAAAGCCATCCAAACCATCCCAACAGTCAGACTCCTAAATGCCACAGAGAGAAGGGGAAACAGATCCATGTGGATTGGAGGTTTACGATGAAGAGAACAACTAATATGTATGAAAATATCATGCAGAAAAATCATCTATGAGATAATCCATGCATACAGCGAAACATAAAAAAACAACATTGAGGAGGACAATGAGCCTAAAAAGATAACTGTGAAAGAATCCCATGAAACGAGTACTTGGTAACTGGCAAAAGTTGTTGACAAAAAACCTAGCACCCAAGCAAATCTTGTACAGAAAGGGGAGATCCAGATTTCATTCATTGGCAACCTTCCCAAAAAGCTCTTAAGGGAAGGATAGTTTTATTTTTTCCTTAACCATAATGCATGTGGAAGAATTACCACTAGTCAAATCACAACATCGACGGTCAATCCTCAAGTCCGTCTGTATCACTACCCAATTAGTTCTAGGCTTCCAGCACATCATCTACAATTCTCCATTATCTAAAGCCATGTCATTTTAGTTTATTCCCCCCCCTACTTTTGCTCCAAAACAAAAGCACACTCAAGAAATTGAAAAACAAAAAGAATATTTTTCCAATTTATAGCACATAGTTCTTTGAAAGTTTTGAATATCGAGCTGCATGGGCCTAAGGTTTATTCAAGTCACCTCTAATATGAACCAAACACTTTCTTATCGAAAAACCACTTTGTCTTCCCTCCAAATTTCACAATCTAATATGGTATTGAACCAGAGGTTTTTTGTAAGTTCTACAAAGGGGAAATCCACTTGGAACACAGTATGATTTGTGTTTTGACTCGTGTGATATACTTTGAATGATGAGATCATCAATTTTGACAAGGTCAATTGAATATATATCATCATATCAATTTTGATCTGCTGTATGATAAGGGAGGTGAGTTTGGTGATGACTCATTTTACAATTTTTACAAATTTGAACTAATTAAAAAGCTAAATATAATCTAAGCTAACTACGATACTTGCTCAATAACAAGAAAAGGAGAAGAAGAAAAATGGACACAGTTCTTATAGTGGTTCATCCTGCCAAAGGAGTACTCCAGCACCTGAGGTTCCATCCACACCTCTAGGATTTCAGACTAGTTCACTAAAATCTCTAGGTTTCTTCTCAGAAGGATTAAGTCAAGAAACTCTAACCCTGGTAAACCCACACCTTCAATGCATCACAAAGAACACCAAATCATAGCCCTGAAGTTCTCAAATCAAGATATAATCCGAAAACTTTGGAGTAAGGCACAAAAAAGGCCACCAAGAAACTTTGGTGTTAAGTTTACAAATGACGCATTATTATGTAGAGTTTAAGTTTAAGCCCTTGAGTGATCTTACAATTGCAAGTTTGTAAAAAGTAAATAAACGAGCAAATGCATAGTCAACAAGAGTAAAAGAAATGGTTAGCTATGTGAATCTCTTTACAGCCCATTTTACATTCACGGATGCAAGTATGGGCCGACATCTATTGTTATCTGCGCCCCTGATCCTATATTCCCTGATATTGCGATAATATCACCATATGTTATTGTATCAACAACATATCACGATATATTGATCAATATTCAAAATATATGCCAATATACTTGAAATTTTGCTGATATGTTCAAATCAATTTACAATTCTCAAAAATTTTTTTTCCTTCAGATATATTAGATACAAATATGAATTGTCCAACATACGAGATACTAATATAGTCGTAACTAATACCGATATTTTCATCCATTTTCTAGGTGTTGGGGAGAAGATAGATTGAGCATTTATTGCAATTTCCTGCTGATTTAGTCCAACTTTGGACTCGTAAAAAATTTAGTAAGTATAGATCTTAGAAAGTATACATCTGGATCCTACGTGTCATTCATACAGCCTTTGTCAAAGCCTATGTTGGGGACATGTTTTAGCTCTTTTTCATTTTCAAAACAAAAGAGGGCCATCAAATAAACTTTTTGTGCTAATTAGCAGAACGATCCAAATTGCCTCTTGAGGACTATTTTTAATTGATTATTCATTTTAGGATTAATGACATTCTGAACTCCTAAATACAAAAACTCATCTCGTACCTACAGGTTGCAAAATGTTATTCACTCAAGTGCTCTAAGTCTAACTTTTAACTTTAACTTTATATACTTGTTGTATGGTCCTTGTTAAGGACATAACCATCCTATTCACAGCACAATTAGCACCATCACAAATTAGAAATTTTGGCAACGAACGAAGCTCTACGAGCTTTTAAAATTTCAGATTCTGAGAGCAGCTTGCCACATATTGAAAACGAATAAAATTATAAATCAAAGACGGGTATCCATATTCTAATACTCTTCACCATTCCTCCAAAAGCTCCACTTGAACAGCACTTCAACCAAGTTAAACAAGGACAACACTGACCTATGTTCCTTTTTTTTTAACATAGATCAATGCTTTGATCTTCTATTGTGACGAAGATTTAGTACTGGCTGCGGTATATAAAACAACTCAAATCATCAAATTAAAATAAGCCCACGAGGGGAAATATGAAGAGAAAACAGCCGTCGATGAATAAGCAGTTAGAAGGGAATGTTACCAAGAAAATGAGCTAGTCCTTCTAGACCCCAAGGATCGCTAAAAGAACCAACGTGAACATTCATCGAAGCAGCACACTGTCCAAAAAGTAATCACAGTTACCATAATTGCCAAATAAAAATCAAGTGGATGTCGCGAAAGGCGCAAATCTCCCGAAGATAAAAGAAGACTGAAGCAAAAAATAAAAATAAAAAAAGGCTTCCATATCGTTACGTTTACCTTGTCAGTATCAGGATCGCTGATCAGAAGCACTTCGAGAGCGTTGCCAAGTACAATCCTCTTGTACTCTCTCTTGTCGGTGCGTGGCTTGACAATCTCCGACAACTCCTCCTTCCCCACCGCCATTTCTCTTCCAAGCCGCTGAGAGACGAAGTGGTGCTTACCGCGGTGGAGGCAAGAAAAAGGGCTTCAGAAATTCCGAAATTCTATAAGAACCCTCTCGGTGAGGACTCCCCAAACTGGCGATCGGCCAGTCCTACAACGATTATCTTTTTCAATTTTACGGTCATTTTTTAATTTTAGGTTGTTTGTATTGTTGCGGGTATTTGCCATATATAAT
>JAODPA010030627.1:0-12496 GCA_025585075.1 Nepenthes mirabilis
TAAAAAAAACAAAAAAAAACAATCCAAAGCGTGCAATTATTTGGTGACTTGAAAAGCATTATGCAAATCGGTGGCTACTCACTCAGCAGCAATTCAACGTCAAACCTGCGCGCTGAAAGTCCGAACGAAGGCCGAATGCATATCGGCAAGAAGATCGATAAGCGGGCTCTCAACATCGCTCCCGGCCTGGGATTTGTCACGACGAATGCAAGTGTTCCCGCTGCCGGTGACGACGACGACGACCTCTTTACGAGTTAAGAGCTCGTTCGCAACCACGGCGTGCATCTTGTACTTGTTAAGCGCCATGTTAGCCTTCTCGAGAAGAATCCCCGGGTCCGTCTCCAGCTGCTCCAGCAGACAAAGAAAAGGCAGTTGAAATGCTTCTGAGAGCACATTGAATAATAAAATTTGACAAACAAAACGTATGTGTGCAACCCCAAATTGATACCATCATCGGTCCATAATGGCCCGACTTGGGTGCTGGTGGCTGGATGGCAAAATGTCCGGCCGCCATTGCTGGTCACCAACACCCCGACTCCGCTCAAAATCGGAAAAACACTACAACAATGACTAATCAACATGGATTTTTAAATATCTCTTTGATTGTAAATTATCACCATCACCGTAAAACACCACTAAAAGAAATATTATTATTGACAATTAAGACCAGAACAAATCTCTACACAGATCAAGAAACCAAACCCATTGGTTGAACACATGAGGAAATGTAATGAGGATCTACAATTAACTACAACAACAACAATAATAATAAATATAAATAAAATATACAAAATTTCTTGTAGGAACTCCTTAAAGTGAAAAGTAAAACTTTGAGACCTTAGGTTTGCATAAAATTCACTATGATTATGAGTGTGATGATACAAACCTTTAAAACTTCATTTAATTTTATCACAATATTGATAAATCAATATAAATACGATAAGAGATGAAAATTAGAGGACAATCATTGGTAAATATATCCAATACAACAAATAGAACATACCCAAAGATAGTAAAAGCTGGAATAACATTTAGAGCCCAAATTAGTGACAAGAATCTTTTCCTTCTTCTCTTTATTTCTTTCTTTAATTAGCTACCAATGAGCATCTCAAATGCTCACAAATAAGTGCCATAAAAATTGCGCAGATTTTAATGACAAGTGCTAGTGTTCACGTAACTTATTTGCTTAAACATATTTAACGCAAACCATCACGTAACTGTACAATAAATGAAATAAAGTGAATATGTGCAATGGGTATAAGACTTATAATGAGAGCCAAACACCATTTTGGCTATCTCTCAGCACACCATAGGCAGACCTCTTTGCACCACTTTCATCGACAAGTCTGACCCATTATCTTCCTTCTTAACCTTGTCCACTGTTAACAATTTTGGATAAAAAACATTCCGCTTCTTTATGGATCGAGAATGAAACGAGAATATTTTACAAATAGGAATTGTGCTTTGATTATTACAAATTAATATATAACAATCTTGCTTGAAGTAGGTCATATGGATGAACTTCTTTATCCAAATCATCTCCTTACTTGCTTTGGTCACCAAAATGAACTCGGCCTCGGTGGTAGAAAGTGGAACACAAATTTATAATTTTGATTGTCAAGATACCTTTCCTCCAGCGTACTTACTCAAATACACTGATGGACTTCCTAAAGTTGATATCATTCACCATATCGATGTTTGTAAACCTCACCAAAGTGGGATCGTCATTGAGAAAACACAAACATATTCTAGAAGTGCCCTTAAGATATTCAAAGATCTATTTTACCGCGGATCAGTATTCCTTCCTAGGATTAGAAAGAAATTGACTAACCACTCCTATCATGTGAATTATATCCGGCCTTATATACACTATTGTGTACATCAAAATACCGACTGCCGAAGCACAAGGAGCCTTACCCATTTGAGACTTCTCCTCCGTAGGAGTTTATTGGACACACAACTTGAAATAATTGACAAGAGGAGTCCCAACCTATTTGGAATTCTCCATATTGATGTTTTGAAGCATTTTATTGATGTGTGTCTTGGTATATGCATAGCTTTTTTCTCTTCCGATCAAGAAAAATTCTCATGTCCAAAATTTATTTCACTGGTCTCAAATCTTTCATGACGAAAGATTTACTCAATTGCTTTTTTAGCTTGCCAATTTAGGACAGATTTCTTCCAATAATGAAAATATCATTTGCATAGAGTAAAAGGATCACAAAGTATCATAGAGGACCTTTATACAAAAATATAATGGTCCAATGTCGTTTTCAATTAGCCTAACTCCACCTTGATAGATTTAAACTATTATACCATTGCATCCAGCTCACTTGAAGCCTTAAAGGCTCTTCTTCGAACGGCCCATGTACTCCTTCCTCTTAATATTGAATCCTTCTAATTTCTCAACATAGATCTCTACTTCCAAATCACTACAGAAAAAACATCGTCTGCACATCAAGTTGTTCTACCTTTAGAACATGACATGTCGCTAAACCTAGCACAATACAAATAGAGGACATCTTCACCAAATAAAAGAAATTTTTTTTTGAAATTGACGCCTTTCTGTTAATTGAATTCTTTCACAACTAATCTTACCTTGTATCTCGATTGCGGATTATCTTCTTCAAACTTTAATCAATACATCCATTTGTTTTTAAGTGTCCGCTTTCCCTTAGGCAACTTTATTATCTTAAATATGTAGTTCTCATGTAAAGACGTTATCCCATCTTGGATAATATCCATCCACTCATTATGATTGTCCTCAATTGCTTTATCAAAGTATTTCAACTCACTGCCACCAGTAAACAACACATATTTGTTAATCAATAGATGAGTTGATAGACTTTGATCATTTGCAGATCGTCGAAGTAGAATAATCGGTGTAGGCTCTGAGATATCACCATGAGTGTCATCATAGTATCAACATGCTCGTCCTCTCCCTCCTCATGGTTAGGAGCATCGCCCGCATTTCATCATCCATCTCAATAGGCTATGGAGTTGCCAACATCGATTTGATATCACATAGGAGATTGTTGCCATGAGGAGCCACCTTCTTGACCTTACTAATGTCCTCAATAGTCTTTTCCTCTACGAATATATCTCTCAATCTTACAAGTTTTTTATTTATCGGATCATAGAACTAGTTGTCAAACTCATCTTCCTTTTAACCATCTCTTGTTTCAATGTCAAGTTTGGATATCTCATCCCTTAGGGTATAAATGTACACTTTGTATTTGAACACCCTCAAATGATCATAAGTAAACTCTTTTCCAAGCCCCATACTTTGTTAGCATCATCCCTATTCAACAGAACAACCGATAAAAAATTGATAACGTTGGTCACAATATTCAAGGCTTTCCTCAAAAGGTACCAGGTAGATTTCTCTCCCAATTGAATACATCGTACTTTCTTAATCATCATTTTGTTTGTTCTTTCAATCACTTTGTTCAATGTTGGTGTCTTAGATGGCGTTTTTTGATGTTGAATACCTTACAAGCGACAATATACATCAAAAGGCTCAAGGTATTCTCCTCTATTGTCATTAAGGATGCATTTCAACTTCTTCCCTATTTACCTTTCAACCAACACATGAAATTGTTTGGATGCCTTAAAAAACACAATACTTTAACTTTTAGGAATACATCAACAATTTTTTCAAACAATTATCAATAAAAGTAATGAAGTAAAATACAATACCACAAGTTTTTATCTTTAATGAACCATGTATGTTGGTATGTATTAACTCAAGAAGGCCTGCTTTCTTCATTGATGATTCTCAATGAAAGAAAATTTTCCTTTACTTCCTGGCCATGTAATGGGAGCAAGTATTTAATTTAATTTCTGTCATACTGGAAAGAAAGCTCTTATTTACTAGACAGGTTAACCTATTCTCACTCGTATGGCTAAGATGCCTGTGCCATAATTCAGAGTATTCATTTCTATTAGCCACATTTACGTCACCTTTGAGATCGAAGCTTGCAACATATATAATTTGATAACTTGTTGTCGCATGTTGTCACTAGAAACCCATTAGTGAGCTTCTGTGAGCCTTCATAGAATGTGTTCGGCAATGTTAAATTGAACTGAAAATCCATAACATATTAGACGTCCCTCGAAGTCAATTTAGTGTTGGAACTAGTGGTCAAACACATGTCACTATGCCCCAAATTCCGTGATATGTTGTTGTTGCCATTTTCAATACCACAAAATTACCGAGTGTATAAGATGCAAAGAACTTTTTCCATGACGTCGCATGAAGTGATGCGCTATTACCAATCACTTAACTTGTCTAATAATTGATTACCTTCTCTTTACATACAACTATAAGATTGGATTTTGTCACAATTTAAGCCATTTATTCATCATGAGTCTTCTCAATCTTTCTTTCACCGTCATCTCCATTTTCACACTTTCACTTATAATAATGTATTGATATGGTCAATCTTTCCACAATGATGACATCCAAAATTTTGACATCATGATCTTAACTTGGACTCTTTTCACCCCACTTAGAATCTATCCCCTTTCTCTTCCCTTGGACTCCAAGACTAACACGTCAAAATGCAAGGATGAAGAGTCTTGCAATCTTCTCCTCATCTTTTCATTAAGAATAACACCATTGGCTATTTCCTAGGTCACATCATTAGGGTTGGAATTGGCATTGAAAATCTAAAGAACCTCCTAAGAATCAAGTAGAGTTCCAAGGTTACAACGTCACTAGGGTTGGAATTGGCATTAAAAATTTGAAAAGCCTCCCAAGAATTAGGTTGAGTGGTTAATAACCACAAGCAAATAAATTTATTATTGAATTTTATACCCATACAAACAAGTGATCAATGCTACCTTAGAATTCATTAAGATGATTGATTGTGGATCTCCCTTTCTGATACCTTACTTGCATCAATTTCGTTAAGAGATATGATTTATTGTTGTCAATTTAGAGTATTTTGAGCTTATCCTATAGTACTTTTGCTTGCTTTTTGTTACAAATATGATTATAGACATTATTATCTATAAATTGTTAAATATAGCTACAAACTTGTTCGCTCAAAAGTTTAATCCTAATCAAATTCAGTCTTTGGATTTTGTGTAGCAAATACCGAGAGGTGAAACTTTGTAATGAATAAAAATTCTTCATCTTGCTCCTCTATATATCAAATGTAGTGCCCGATTTTTCATTCATATTTATGGCATTATTATTAATATGTATAGATTAATATGTAAAATAATTTTACAATAAAAACTTTAAAAAATTAAAATTAGAAAACATCAAATCCGGCACCTAAGAGGTGTCTATCTCCACGCTAATGCGTGTTTTAAGCAAAACTTATGTGCATGAGGGATGCCTATAGAGCACTTATGTGCAATTCGGGCAAAATGTTTGTGCTTAAGGTGTATCTGATATGGCGCCCGTGCACACTTGCGCATGTGAGTGGCACTTAATGCATGCTTGTTTGACATTTGTGTGCCAATTAAGTGTATAAAGAGTCATTTGTCGATCTTCGATTATTTGCACAAGAAAAGAGAGAGAGAAGGGACAAAGAAGAAGAAAAGAAAAGGAGAAAGAAAGAGGCTTTGAAGGTATTTTGTAACAGATCTACTAAATTTAAAGTTTAATATAAGTATATTTAAATTCATTCATTAATTTATTATTTAAATCATTTGATTTTACTTGCGATACTTTTTAAATGCACATGAATGTCACCATTTACACCCATTTTTTTAATATTGTNTATTAGAGCCATGCCGTGCTAGGCACAGCCCATAGATATATTTGGCCCAACACAAGCAGACCACATGCCGTGCTAGGCTGGGACATATATAGCCCGTGCCATGCGAGGCATGGCCTATTAAGTAAATATGCCATGATGACACGACATATTTACTAGCGGGCAGCCCAAATAAATGGGCCATGACCCATTTAATATCTGTAGCAAGAAACTAACCTTGAATGATATACAAAATGCCATGGGAGCCCAGTCCCTTCTCAGCACAGATAGCATCTTTGGAACTTGAGCGAGGCTCATATCCAGAGGGCCCGATGCTGACTGAATCTTATGCTCTGCCTGCACGATTATAACCTGTGTAAGCAACTGAAGGTTTCGAGGAAAGAAATAATTTGTTTGAGAAGCTACAATACTATCTCAAGCCTTCCAATCCTATGAAAGAATGCAGGGATGCTCTTTTGTGCTGAGCCCAAAATGCATTTCATGTAGCTACCTATGCCCTTTTTTCTCTGATGTTTGATTGGTGTGCATTACCCTCTAAAAAAACACTTTTTTTAAGGGAGGAATCTGTCTATTATGCGCCGTTTTTGGCTTGAATTGGCGAAAACTTAATAAAATTTATTCCAATTCATAGCAGAAAAATCTTATCACAGAAATATTAGAAGTTAGGAACAAACCAAAAGAACAGAAGTTAGAATGTGCTTAATTTCGTTCTTGAGGTCATTATTATAATTAGAAAGTTCATAGCTGGCAGGATTCCTAGCAAGATTGTCGGATTTCCGCTCCTATATATTGCTAAAAGAAACGGTAGAGAATTTAGTTTTCAATGTGTGACACTACCATGCTGTCCCATGGGACGTAGAAGTCAGATACAGCAGCAGAAAGATAGAACATAGCAGCTGGGCCAAGGCTCCTCATAGAGATTGCAATCAACTGTAAAAGCTACCCAAAACACAAGACCCAGTCCGTCAATACGAGGGTATGCAACATGAACAAATCATGAAAGCAAAGAGAGGACGAAACAATTTAACAGGAAAAGCATTATTGGTAGTATCAGACCATTACGAAGTAGGATTACTACAGGAACAAAAACAAAAAAAAAAACATTTAATTTTTTGCTCAAAGATTCTTTCATCACAAAATACCAAAGATTAGCACCTTAAGGGCTAATCATCAAATAATTAAACCTTCTTAGTTTTACAATTTTTAGAGTTGCAAATTGACCCAATTAGATTGCTTCAATACAATATACAATTAAGATTTCAAGAAAACATTCAACTGAAACAGTTGATAATACATACCTAAAAGAAATGAGAGATTATTCAATGGAAAACATATGATGCACACATCATCTTGATCAATTTTGAGATATCACTGACCAATTTCAGGAGAAAAATTTTCCTGATCATTTGATTTCAAACCGGATAAATTCAAAACTGGCATAAATAATAGAATTGTCGAGTGAAGTTGTAGCAAGTACTGAAAAGGTCAAACAGCACTATATTCAACCCAAGAACTACTTAACACTTCCCGAACAGCATTGTATCACATGAAAGGGCAGAATTGCTAAGTTCAATTGAGAACAAATACTTCATCACGATTTAGAATAGTCAACTTTATCCATATAACTCATTATCTCTAATTCTCACTTCATCTCCAAGAAAATTTTTAGCATGAAACCAAATCTAAACATGCTCAGTTGGAGCGAAATACATAACACCCACGTTTAGTATTGATACTTATCATTAAATCGAAATGTAACTCCATTATAGAATCCTAAGGCACAAGAGATAACATACATTTAGAATAGACAGATAGCAAGCCATGGTACATCAAAAGGAATGTGAAGAAGTATATAAGGTAACAAACCTGAAGATACTCAAATATGGTTGTAAAGGGCAGTTTCAATAGAAACCCAGCTGCTAAAGCCTGCAATCCAAAATCCAATAGTGGATGTAAAATGCATTGACTTTCTGCTTTTGCAATTGATTTTCCGAGAGGGTGCCACTATAAAAAAGTGTATTTACAAAATTATAAAGACAAAACAGATATTGATGGTCCATACAGCATGATGATCCATGATGGCCTTTCTCACTGCCTCGCACTGTGACTGCTGCACTGATAAATTATGAGAAGTTTAAATAACTTCAGAAATCAACAAGCAGTGGTTTGCACAATATAATAGGGAGCAAATGAGTTTGTCAGACAATCTCACATTTAACAAATAATTAATAGAAAATGTAATATGTGTGCCTAAGTAATGTGGACCCTCAAAATTTATTCATCAATACTCATCATTTTGCAAGTAATACCAGATTATCCTCTCAGTGCAAACAGTTTGGGTCTTCTTATAATAGAGAAATGAACTTCAGAATCGCAATGGTAGATAAGGATGGACAAAGCAGAAGATAAATGGCTCACATGATTTTAACTCAACACTTTTGTCACATAGTTATAATTAACAAGAGCATCAGCCAAAGATTTTTGGAATAAAATAGAAGCCCCTCCCAAAATTGTACAAATTTCTTTCAAAGCTTAGGGCTGCCTGGATGTAGATGAAATATCTATTCAGATAGATCTCATAAATGATTAAATTGCAATGGAACGATACTAGACCATAAGTCAAAAATATGTCATTCTTTTAAGAATCTCAAAGATGGGTTTGCAAGTAGAAAACCACAGATCAAAAGAGAGGGAAAAAAACATACAGCCTAATGGGTTCGCCCAAAAAATTTCATCTACTCAGGTGAGAATGGCAAGAAACTTGTATTCCATTGGATTTACAGAACTCCCTGCTAATACAATTTAAACACCTTTTGTGGTTTCCAAATTCAAACAGTACAAGATTATTATTTTTTTATGCGAAATATGGGGGGTGCTGGTGGAGGAGGGAGAAGTTGGCAAGAGTTGAATCTAGGGTCATGGAACAGAGGCCCTGAGCAAATTGGTAGTCAACAACCAAGCAACTTTTACTTCCCCAATTAACAAGATTAATATTTAAAAGTATGACTACTCTTCACTCAATACCACCATGCTTCTTTTAATTTTAACTGAAGAAGATGATTCCATGCCCTATAATTTGGTATTTTGGACCAACATCTGCCATTTTCCCAAAGTAAAGATCCTTTGTAAGCTTTAACATGCGCTTTTGCTTCTTTGTCTGGCAGACAAGATCTGAAGAAAATTGAAGTAGATAGGAACTACCAACCTTGGATGTTACCCTCATTAGTGAACTCAAAACATTCGAGCAGAGGATCATCTGGAAGAGATCTACAATAGGGCTGGCAGGTTCCTCTGCATGAATATCAATGATAGCTTCTATATAAAAAGCAAAGGGAAGGGGGAAAAAACAACTGCAAAGGACATTATGATGCCAAAACCACCTCATATAGTTATATGTGGAAGGGACAACATGAAAACACAATATAGTCACCTCCGATGGAGAAAGATAACTGCATATCCAGCTTTCAGAAAGTACCTGTGCCAATAAATATCAGTTGAATTTTTTTGCCATGGCCAAAAAAAAAAAAAAAAGGAAGAAGAAAGAAAGAAATCCACGGAAAGCTCCTATTTCAAAAGCCATGAGATGGGTACTCTGTGGATGCAGCCCCTCTGTGACCTGAGCTGAAGTTATCGATGTAGCGAACACATCTTTGTTCCAGAGGAACAGTTGTTCCACCAGAAGTTACACATACAATTTTCCTGCAAGATGTGCCATTTCCTGCAGAGGAAGCATAATCGATGCATTAAATTCAGCAACATAATGATGGAGAGACAACAAAATGAAGATGCATTACAACTAAGGCTACCTAACTTGCCTGATAATTGAGAGTTTTGCTCAATAAAATTCTTCAATTTTTCACTAATAAACGGATGACTTTTTAGAGGTGGTGCTGAGTCAAAGAATTTTTTGACTTCTCTATCCAATGTTTCTTGAGAATCTTCTGATATGCAATTAGAACCCATCAAAAATCAGCTGTCCTGTCACTGGTGCAACTAATGAGTTGAAGAGTTAGACTTTCTAGAACTCAATTCAGAACCAAAGCTGAACTAGAATATGCATGATCAGGCATCAGCAATAGCATCAACCAACATTACCAACCAAAGCAGTAGTTAAATCAGAAAATCTTCATCCATTTCACATTTAAATCGTATTACTGACATGTACTGAAATCTGAGTAAGTTCAATGATTTTTTTATTGATAAAAAGCACACGTGCATGCACACACCACTTGAGAAGAACCAAACTTTAGTCTTTTGTATAATGAAGAAGGCAGTCTGCCACATGAACTACCCTGGAAATATATTGTTGATTAGTAAGATATACGGTAGGGATTAAACGAAGATACATACTTGGATGCATAATTTCTTTTTGTCCTTCATACACTATATTGAAGGAAATAATTACTAAAACAGAAGAGAATTTAAAATTCCTTCCCAACAGAAATCAGTCAAAAAGTATGGTTCAAATATGTGCAAATTGACATGCATGATAAATTCCCATTTGTGTCCTCCACAAAGCATAAAATGAATTTACAATTTTCAATCCTAATAACTCTAAGAAGAAAACTTAACAAATTGTTAAAGGAATTGAATAGTTTGCAATCTCACTTATCACAAAGACTAGAGCCTCCCAAGCTTCCCCTGGGACTGTTTCTGCACTTCAGACTCTACAGTAAAAGGCGTTCCCTGTTCTTGACCGTTAAAAAGCGTGTCTTACAGATGTTTACTTGGAGAACAGGAAAATAAAGAACACATGTAGATCCTCGAAAATTCAACCTGCCTTTCATATCCCTATGGTGATGTTTATAGCTGAGATAACCAACATTTTACCATTCCCTGCCATTAAGTGCAAATTTTCTTGAATCATTTTTTTTATGCATTGTAGTTTCTGAAAGGAAAAATGGTGTCAGACAACTTTAAGCACACACACACAGTAGTGAACAAAGAAGAAGGAAGAAGAGGTGAACACCAAGATTTACGGGGAAAATCCTTCACAAAATGAAAGGAAAAACCATAGAATGTTTTGTCCACAACAAATTTTCACTATGTAAATTTTACGATTATACAAACCTTAGGAGAAGAGAATGAAAGCAAGAGCACAAATCATTCACAGTATACTCTCTTCACTCTTTCACACTTGGAAAAAACTCACACACTCTCACCGTTTCAATGCAGCATACATATTGTGTAAATCTATAGAATATTTTGTTCCCCGACAAAATCTATCATTTCCAACTATATAAATATACTCTACAAATTTGTAGAGCCCTGCAGTAACGGCGCACACTCAGCAAGGATCGCATAATATTCTTTTGAGATCACGCGTGCCAGAGAAATCTTCTGAGCTAGCATCGGATTGGCCAAACTCTGATTACCCATTCGAGTTTCTACCGACATTTGCCTCCTTGGCCTGTCAATGAATTGACCGGCCATTTGCCTCAAGAGCATCCGCTGTGCCAGCCTGAAAACTTGAGACTTTGGCCGGTCAATGCATTGACCAGCCAATGTACTTCTTTGCTAGTCAACGCATTGACCAGCAATTTGCCCCGAGTGCCTTCAGCCGTTACCTGCATTCTTGGCCGGTCAACACGTTGACCGGCCATTTGCTACATATACCGGTCAGCCCGTTGACCAGAATAATGCAATCGGCCAATCCGCGAGCCTGCCCTCGGCTGTTTTGCCTCCATGGCCAATTTGCCACTTTGTCGGCAACAGATATTGACCGGAATTTCTCCAAAAATTCTGCGGGCTCCATGCACAGTCCTCATCCTTGTCTTCAGTCTATGTCCTCGGACTATAAATCACTTCCTCACGCCAACAGTTTCCAGTTCCAATTTTCTAGCAATTCGTGCAATCATTTTGTGGAGATTGATTGCAAGAAAATGAAATAAACTAACCATCCAAAATTTTCCTTATAAGGTAAACAGCCGAAAGAGCTAGTCGGAAGAGATCAGGAGGTAAAGTAAGGCCAGAATTCAGGAGTCTTCGAATATTTCACGTAAGACCTCACCCCCAAAAGGAATGATCAAATTGTATGGTTTCTAGAAATCATACATCCTACTCGACTCTACCATCATAATTTGGTACATACCTTGGCTAATAATTTTTCTCCTCTTTTAATCGGAATTCATAATGAGAATTTGGACGTCACAGCCAAATTCCTCCGTAACGCATAGAATTCACAATCAGATATACAAACATGACTAGATAGATATACACTTCAAGTAGAAATCGAAGATACAATATAGAGCAGATAGTTAGAGCGAACCAGTCACCTTCCCCGTTAATCGGAGCTTGAAGAATGAGAATGGTTGTCTTGCCGCAACGCCGGTGAAGGAATTTAAATCAATAGGCCGGCCACGTAGTTCCAGCGGCGGAGAGCAGATCATTTGGCTGATTCGTGGGGTTTTATAACATTTTGAAGCATTTCGAACAGGATCAATTTTGCACAAAAATTCGGTCCACTTCAATTTTCGGACGTGTGATTTACGAAAAAAATATATAAATAAAACGTATAAATTACCGAAGGTAATTAATTTATGAAATTATCCTTTTTTTATTTATAAAATCTTGTTTTCGGACGAAAATTGAAATCCATTTTAATAATATAAAATTTTCACACACCTAAGGATGAAATATTATATGAGCATATTAGAGTATAAAACACAACTGAAGATAGTTTTACCGCAATATCGATCGGTATTTTTACGTACAGTTATGGTATGTTTGGTTATTAGAATGAAATAATATGAGAATAGAATAAT
>JAODPA010030638.1:0-12496 GCA_025585075.1 Nepenthes mirabilis
AGTCATTGGCTTAAAGCCTTATTTTTTTGGGGGGTAATCAATCTTAAAATCAAACGTAAACAAATAATTCCAATAAGATAACAAGAAGTAGGAAGTTATTATCCAATGCTCGTGTGGTGTCCCACAGGAAAGCCAAAGTTCCAGACCTGCAATTATGTAGATAATAGACTTTAAGTGGATTATAGCATGCAAAAAATGACAATAAGGTCCAAGTAATAAAAATATTATTTAAAAAAATAACAGAAAAATATCATAAGTCTGTATACATATTTATGTTTATATGTTCGACTGATCTTAATAAAATGAAAATCTTTAAAAACGAGATACAAGAAATTATGAAGCTATGCACAAAAGTAAATTTTCAGTAAATTAAATAACAAGCCCACCTTAATTATGCCAATTAAGCTCCATTACTTCTCCTTTCTTCCTCCGTGGATTGTTCTTTATTTAGCAAACGACTGTCAAGTATTTGAAAATAACAGATCAGAATAATGATAATTTTAAGTTGTGGGTCGGGGATACAAAATTTAAAATGTTAAACGAGTTAGACTATTCATGACACGATACAGCCTAACCCACCACGAGTCTTTCTAAGCACGGCATATTATGAACAGTATCACATTGTATATATTATGATCTAATATTTTAGACCGTGTCAAGTAATGCGGTGGACGACCCATGGGTCGTGCCTGCCCATGGCATAATTGGACCGTGCCTTAACATGAAATGGGTTCTGACAGGCACGGCTTGTTTAGGATAGAGTAAAGGATCAAGAGAGAGGGAAGAGAACACAAAATGATTTTATTTTTAATATATATCTACTTTTATTTTTTAATATATAGACCATACTATGTAAGGGTAGCGTATTCTGCTAAGCTGAGACTTTGAAATCTTTAGCTATGCTTGATATGGCCCGTTTATAATTAGATGATTCAAATAAANAAACTATTTTATATCATTTTAAAAATAATTAATGGTGCGAAGCAACATGAGAGGGGCTCCCTCTTATATTAGAAAAAACCTCAATTAATTATATTTATTTTTACTCCCACGAATTATTAACTTTACTATTGATATTATACCTGTAGAGGGTTTCGTTCAAATCGTAGATGATTCTTACGTCCTCGTCTTCTATGCTCACGGTAGTCAACTTTGGTGTGATCAGTAATCCGGTTGAGAATTTCTCCATGAGTGGACAACCTTCGAGCTCCATAGATTTCAGGGATGGAAATTCTAAATTATTCTCCAGTGAGCAGAAGGATCGAAGCTTTGGTAGATCACCGAGTTCAATAGTTTTTATCCGGGGGAATACAATGGCGCCTTCAACAGAAGTTGCATCCACCTCCGGCTCCTCGGCAACTATTTCTTCCATGTTTTCGCAGCTCCTAACATAAATTTCTTCGAGCAGCACAAACGCTTTGCATATCGACACTGAGAACAAAGACGTCAATTTATTGGCGGTGGCAATATTTAGGGAACGTAGGTTTTGAATGTCGAGTTCTTTCCAAGGGATACGCTTCAAGAGGGGCAGCCTCTGGAGTTTCAAGCTTCTCAATTGAGCAAGTATTGGAGAGGAACGTCCACCGATCTTATCGTCAAGCTCAAAAAACTCCTCGGCTGAATCAAACGCAACCGCCTCAAGTTCTTTCAGATTCTGCATCCGTTGCAGTGCGCGAAACGAGACAACTCTCGTCGCTTTCAGAGCAAAAGACATTCGGAGAATCTTTACCTGCACAAAAGACCCAACAGCAAGGTCGTCGCTACTCCATACTTCCTCTAATCCTTTCTGTCGAATGGTTATTTCCTTCATGGCCGGAAGAGCAACCTGCGTTTACCGCAAACATCAACTACGACACATGCACTTTCAGTTGTGTGTGAAATTAACCCAAGCATGCATGTGTATATGTAGTGTTCAGTTTGGAAGCATTAAATCTTCACGCCAATTTATTTTTCTTTTTCTTTTTTGAAATCTGAAATAATTAGTCGTCCATGGATATGGGAATGTCATCAAGCTGTGCATCGTAGATTCCCTTTATTTATTTGTTTACTAAAAAATATCCACTAGAAGACGTGTAACAATTAAAGGAAACTAACTACAGAGGCTATGTGATTCTAAAATTCTACCGTCATTCATGATCGAGATCCACTAAAATCTAAAAAGGAAATGCATGATTGCTATGGGAGCCATTGTTGGCTTTTGGGTGATTTTATTGTGAATTCTACTCACAATAAACGGGTCATCTCGATTTTGTTGTGAGGACTCAAACGAGCGAAGGATTATTATGATGCCAGAGGAGGTGTTGGGATCACTCCCGTGTGGAAGTCCGTAGGACTTGAACAGAGCACGAATGTGCTGAAAGGAAAAAAATCCGGTCAACTTTGTTGACCGGAATTAACTCTTCCGGTCAATATGTTGACCGTCATAAGTTGTGAGGCGTCTGAAGGAGCAGGATGGGCTACTTCGACTAGTCAACGATGTGGTTGATCGGCTAATGTGAAGCGACGGACAGCAGAATTGACATACCATATTTGGGAGTTCTGAAAGACTATCATACTCAAAAGACGTACAGCTGACCTACTCTTCTAGGTGGTTGGTGGAAGTCATTCCCGGGACTCCAAAGGCTGATCGATCTGCAGAAGCAGGCATGCGCCGCCTGCTGTAGGACTAGGCATGCGCATGTAGGCAGACCTTAGAAGTTGAGCACGAACCACTGAGTTATGGTGGTGGGCGTGTGTATATTTATGTGCACTTTGCACATAGAAGATGTAGTTAGTTGTAGAGAGGAGTTGAGAGTGAATGTAACAGAGGAGAGAAAGAAAAGAAAAAAGCTGTGAAAGAAACAAGTGTGAGAGCCTTGATTACTTTACTATGTTCTTATTTTCGCCTCCTGTAACCTTCTCATATTTAGTGATTTTTAGTGGACTTAGTGTCCTATGATTTTTTCCTTGATTCATAAGGGTTTTTTACGTGAAATTCGGTATTTATTTCTTTTCTCTACTCTCTACTTCACAGTACTCATTGTGCCCCAATAGTTGGCCTTCAATTCCGACCAATAGGTGAAAACTGTTCCTATAATTTGGTAAGTAGGCCGCCCGTTGTCCGCCAACAGAAGGCACCTGATAGATGCTTGAGCTCCAGCTCATGCGTAAAAGCATATGTATCAACGTTTGATGGGTACCCGAGGAGGCGAACGTGCATAGATAGCAGAAAGGGCACCACTTGTACGCACTCAAGAAACGTTTACGTGCTAATACATAATATGGGTATGGCTGATGTATGCTTGAAGGGGGGAGAGAGAAGAAAAATGTTTAGCATCGGAGTTTTACCCGACTTAAATTCCATTTTTTATCAAATTTGGTTACATTGTTCTAGTATTATTTCTAGGATCTAATATCATTTGGTTGCTTATTTTCTTAGTATATTTCCTTTAGCAGTTGCTAGGTGTGTTTTGAGTTATATTCAATCAATCATCCATACAGGTTGTTGTGAAATTAGAGAGAATTATACTCATAACCAAAAACTTTTATAATAGATTTTTTAGAGATTATCCTATGATTTTTCCTTGATTGAGAAGAATTTTTCATATTAAATATTTTGATACAATTTTATGTTATTGGCTGCATGATTTTGTTTCTTGTGTGCTCATGGTATTTGGTGGTCAATGATTAACGAAAAATTTAGGTTTGTTTTTGTTGCACCGGTTGTGTGCATGTTATGGGAAATCCCAACAACCATCAACCATCACCAAATACCTGTGATAGATAGCTTTGAGACTACAACCATTGCATATATTGCTTCCTAGCTTGCTTAAGTATTTGCAAATTTCAACATTACCAGCATGACATTTAGAAATAATGGGATAGAATTTTGAGTTTAAAAATGACTTTAGTTTCTTTTTTGTGCCGTGAAAATGTGTGGATCCAGTACCCATCAATGTAGATATTACAAAAACTCATAATAAAATATAGGCTTGTTTAAAGTATTTTCCATCTGACCATTGGCTGTCTCAAGCAGCATGCCGTCCTAGATAGATTCAATCAATATCAGAGCCTTAGAAAATAACTGCTAGTTCATGCATTACGAGCAACGAGAGTAAAATGCTTACCTTGTCATCGAATAATGCATGCTTAGGAGGGGAACTATTATCTCTGTGCTTTGTTATCCCACCGTTATCCGTCTCTGATTCTTCCATGGCCGAATTTTCTGCGTTGACAAATGTGATCATCTTGTGATTATGAACTGAATATATGGTCTCCAATGAGGGGAGTACTAACTTAAGATTCCCCCTGAAAAAATACAAGAGGCTCGTAAGGCGTGTTAGTTCCAGGGTCTCCAGCTTTGGGAATATAATAATCTGTGTGTCATTTGTCTCCTCTGTTTGTTTGGCAATAATCTCTTTCAAATTCTGGTTCTTGTAAATCTTCAGATATTTGAGTTGCACAAGGGCAGCAGCTACGGAGAGTGGACACAGACTTTCCAGACTATCACAATAACAGATGCTTAATTCCACCAAGTTCCCAAAATGATGGCTGTCCCCGTCCACTTCCTGCCTCCAAACATGCTTCAGATTGGGCAAACTCTCCAGAGTTAGATCACTTAATTTTAAGAAAATTGCAGCTGCACTTTCTTCTCCAGCCGGCGGTGAATGCCATACCCCGTCAATGCTTTCGAGTTCTTTTTCCCGTAAATGTTCATCAAGACGAGAGCAAACCTGCAGTATAAATTCATACCAACTGGTTCTCAGAATACTATAATAATTAACTCGAGGAAACACGTCCTTTAAGCCTATTTCTTCCTCCTTATTGCAATGATTAACTCTAATAACAGGTGGAAGTTACAATTTGCTAACTCTTGTTTGTTCCATATCGATGTTAATCACGTTTAAATCACATAGAATAAAAATTATATGGATCGAGAGTAAATTTATATTTTTTTGAGATTGCTTGCTCTGTCCTTTTCTTTATCAACTCAGCAGTGCATAACAGGAAGAAACCACAAGAACGCGAGTGTGAGTGAGGAGTGATCCTTCCGATTGAAAGGAGCCCTTTTATGAGAGCTTATGTCAGCAAGTTTTGTATTATTATGAAACCAAAGCAGTCAGATTTAGCTTGTTCAATCAAAAATTGATGCTCAACAAGTTTGACTGCGTCTCTAAGCTAGTTTCTGATATACGATACAGGACAAAGGACAAAGCTAGTTTCAAAAAAGAGTTCTGCAAATGTTGTAATGCATGTGATCGAGGGAGAATGTTGGGCAGATCATGACACAATTAGTATAATGACACCAATAACGATATTCTCATCCTCCCCCAATAATGGTAAGAGAAAAGTACACACATTATCAACAATGACCCGAATCTCAATAAGTAGAGTTGGGTATATGAATAATTAGCATTGCAATCGGTTTACTTAGTACCACATCAGCAACACATTAAAAAGGGCTACCCAGTGCACATATTTGAAATTCCAGTACCTAGGCATACAACAAGAATATTGTAGCATGCTGGTCTAAAGTTTTTAATTTCTATTGTTAACACTATTCTACGTACCTCTTCATTGAATAAATTGTGTATAGTTTCATTGAGGCCACTGTCGGTGTCTTCTTCCCCACCCCCTATCTCCATGCTGCGTAGCTTTGGTGTGCTTAGAGATGCAAATGAAAATCTTTCCATAATCGGACAACCATTAATCTTCACGACTTCTAGGGATGGAAATTCCAAGGCGTATTTCCCTGAGCTGAAACAACCAAGCCTTGGTAAATCAGAAAGTTCTATAATCCTTAACCGAGGCAATGCTATTTTGACAGGAGCTGCATCTCCATCCTTTTCCTCATATGAAACTACTACTTCAAGGTCTTCGCATTGAATTATGCTTATTTCTTCAAGTTCCACAAACTCTTTACATATGGCGGTTGAGAACAGAAACTTCAGCCCTTTGGTGCCTGAGATGCTTAGGAAATGGAGATTTCGAACAGGAAGAACTGCCCAAGAGACACTTCGCAGATGGGGCAAGCCACCCAGCGTCAACTTATTCATCTGAGGAAGAAATCCATGTCCGTCACGGGCTTTAACATTATATAACTCCTCAGGCAAATCGCATTCAATCACAGTGAGTTCTTTGACGTGCTGCATACTTCGGAATATATCAACTTTTTGCGCAAGTGGACAACGGGTGAACTCCATGACTTCAAGGCGTGGGAATTCCAAGACCAAGTTCTCCGAGCTGAAGCTAACGAGTTGTTGCAGATCCTCGAGTTGTAAAGAATTCAGCTGAGCAAATGTAAATGTGCCTTGGGTAGTGTTTGAAGCCCCCCCGTCACCTCCAATAATTGCTTCCATAGCTGCGCAGTTTTTTATTTCAAGTTTTTCAAGTTGCTTAAAACGACTGATTGTGGACACGGGGAATAAATATTTCAAATTATTGACGCCGCTAATACTCAGGAAACGTAGGTTTTTTATGTAGAGCACTCTCCATGGGATACACGTCAACTTGGGCAGTGTGTCGATTTCCAGTTTTCTGAGCTGCGGAAGTAATAATTCTGAAGAAGATCCATCACTTGGAGGCACTTCACTTTCAGAAAACTTCTCAGCAGAGTCAAAGCTCCCCACAAAGAGTTCTTCTAGGTTCTTCATACTTTGGGCCGCAGCAATTGGGAGAATTGTCGTCTCTTTGTGAGCACCATATATCTGAAAAGTCTCTAGCTTACCAAAAGACTCCGTAGGAAGGTGGTTACCCCATACTTGCTGCAGTGATTCGGATTTAATTTCAATGTGCTTTATGGCCGGCAGAGAAACCTGCGTTTTTATTTTTGTGTTACATATCATGGATCTAGCCCATGCACAAAATCTCAAAAAAGTGAACTTCTATACGTTTTCTTAACTTCCATTTCAAAATATGTCGTGCAAACCTGATATTGTAGCATCCGATACACAAATCGGATGTATTAATCAAAGATGGCACAATGCAAAAATCTATAGGAGTCGTTATCTCTATGTAGGGTAGATGTCCACGGTTTAAACATTTTTTAAAAAAATTATAAAATAATAATATTACTATTGTACAAAGGCCCACATTCTATAAGTTGGACTGACGATAAGCACAAAATCTATAAGTTGGACTGATGATGAGCACAAAATCATTTATGGTGAACATAAAGAGTAAACAGCATACCTTTTTGTCGAACAGTGCATGTTCAGGAAGGGAACTGTCATTTTCCTCCTCCTCAATTGGAAGTTTTGAGACAGCAAATGCGATCACTTTGTCGTTCCCGAAGCAAACTATGCGTTCGAGGGATGGGAATACAAGCTTAAGACTCCCTTGGAAGAAACACCTTAGACGGAATAAGTTAGTCAATATCAGGGATCGCAACTTGGGAAATACGATTATTTCTGTTATGTTATTTATCTCGGCATAATCAGTTTCTTCTACAATAACCGCTTCCATGGCTTTATTCCAGTGGATCTCTAGGGAGTCGAGTTGTTCTAAGATAGCAGCTACAGAAAGCGGGCATAAGATCTTCAGAGAGGGACAATAACAAACTTCTAGAGTTCTTAAGTTTCTAAAGCTATGGCCAACGGAATGAGGGGTATCCTTCCTCCAAATGAGCGTTAAGTTTGGAAGGCTATTAAGTGATAGACGGGCTAATGCTGCTAATGTTGCAGGCTCTTCTTCAACTTGTGGAAAATGCCACAACTCCTCAATGGCAGCTACTCCATCAATTGTTAAATCCTCAAGCAAAGGAAAATCCATCTGCAACATTTAATCCATTCGTGTCAGTCGAGTAATCAAAAGTCAATAATCTTTGGATTTTTTTTTCATCATTCCAAATAGAGAGCACATTTATTTTTGCATGACAGTGTTAGACCGTAAACAATTTGAAGCATTTATATGTGTAATAAAAAATGGAAATTGAACAAAAAGGCTGTCTATAATGCACCTTTTCATCGAAGAAACATTGATTAGTTTGCATATCATCCCAAAAGCTCTGAAAATCTATCATATGCAATAAATGTGATTCCTTGAGATCGTTTAAGAAATCATAATACGAAGGAGGTACATGACGTATCGCATTCAACTCAGTCATGAAAAGGTTTGCGAAAAAATCAGACTTAAAATGGGCACCATCATCCATGTTCACAATGTACTCTGCATCATACCAACCTTCAATAGTAACGCTTTTCAAATTACTAAACCCATTTTCCCCCAAGTCATATACTCTCTTCAAACTTTCGAATTGGCGTAATATTAAGCATTCAGTTTGCATGAGCAAACCACTTAGACCTCCTTCCGGGGGCTTGTTGTCAGTATCCATGTAACCCAGCAACAAAATCCTTGAGTGTGAACCCTGCTCTGATTCTTCAAGATACTTCTTAAAGCCGATCGATATCTTAAAGCTTGAACAGTCAGGGAAGATCAAATCTTCAGGCAGGTGATGAATGCTTGGAATATGCACTTCCAACGCATTCAAGTTAGACAGAGAAGCCAACTCAATCAAGCTGGTCATGTCTTCTTCGTCATGCTGTCCTTCACTTGTAATGTCCCAGTCCTCGAAGCTTCCGTACGCGTAGAATTCTTCCAATTCGGTAAGATTAGCTAGGACACCATTAGGGATTATCTGAAGCCTCGAACACCCGGTCAAATCTAACAGCATGAGGTTGCGCAACTCTCCAAATTTCTTGGGTATTTCCTCAATCATGGATTGACGCAGGCTAAGACATGATAGATTTGTGAGCTCACAAATTATAGATATGTCTTCCAGCTCACAATGCTCTAGATGCAAGGTTCTCAGCTTCTTAAGTGAAGTAATAGAAGACGGCAACGTCAATAATGTCATGTCTGACATGACCAAAACTTTGAGGTTCTTCATCCGTTGTTTGAAATTATGGTCGAAACCTGATGGAAATGTGGCCCTCAATAGCAGCATTTCCAGCTTCGGAAATTCGAACTGACTCAAAGGCTGAAGATTATCATCAGGCATCATTGAGATGGCTGTGTAAGTTTCATAGGTCTCCTCTGTCAGCAATCGAGGAAATGATCCAACTTGAAACACATGCTCACCTACCATGCATATAAGTAAATCAAAAGCAAAATCATGTTCTTCGTGGTCTACAAATGTAAGCAAAACTAAGAGATATATGGTGATCTAGTCCAACAGCCAGATGAAGAATAAATTTCTTCATGTAGCAAAGTCCTCCATGGACTAAAAGACTGCAATTGAAGGCATACTATACTATCAATTTAAAACAAATGAAAATTTGAGGGGGGGGGGGTCAATTGATGAATGTACCTTTGGCTGCGATATACAATGAAGCTGTTCGAACAACATCATGAATCCTGACATGCCCTTCATCCTCGGCCTCCAGCAAGAGTGATGAAGATTTGAGTTCAGTGGCCCATGAACAAGCCTGCTGTGTAGCTTCTGCGAGCGAATTCATATATCTAAACAAACCCAGACCGGCGCCATATCTTATCAAGTCTTGGATGGATATACCGGAACCTGATGGAAATAGGCAACAGAGCATGAAGAATTTCTTCTTTTCGTTACTGCCTATGAAATTGTAACTCATTTCAAGAATGGGATAGACCTTTTCTTCCATAACTCCGTCTCTGGCAAAGACAGGCTTTCCTAGTTCAGCGGCAACCCGTTTCCAAACAGACAAGTCACGATTCCTCACTTTGTCCGCCAGGACAGCAATTGCGAGTGGCAAACCTCCACACTTTGTTGCCAGTTCGTCTATCACAAGCTTGGAACCCTCCTGATCAGTAGGCACGTGTTCTGCCTTTTCAAGTAGCAAAGCCCTCGCTTCTGTCGGTTCTAAATCAGCCACTTTGAATTTCTTGTGAACGCCCATCTCATCGCATATGTGCTCGCTTCTTGTCGTGAACACTATTTTGCAATATACTTCTTCTTTTTTCTGCCCGTAGGGAATTCCAACTCTTTGCAAGTCAAGTTTCTTCCAGACGTCGTCCAGTATCACAAGCAGCTTCATCTCCTTCTCAGGTGCCCCCTGATCATCCTTCCCATTGGATTTCAGCCGCTTAAGCACATAATCACCAACCTTGTGGTATTGTTTCTTCCTGCCGTTCAGACTCAGCTGCTTGAGCCTTTTGTATAACTTGAGCGCCCTCTCTTCGACGCTGCTGTGAACTTTCAAGGGAAGATCGATTCTGTCTGCTATCCGCTGTTGAATAGTTATAATGTCTGGAATTTGGGATATCTCTGCCGTCACTACTGCACTGAATGACTCATCAGCTTCTGCTCGCCGGGCAACTTCATCAACCAGAGTCGTTTTCCCAACCCCTCCCATCCCGTAAACGCCGATCATGTTGACTTCCTTGTCTTTTAAGGCCTCTAATATCCTCTCTAGGATCAATACCCTGGACACTAAGCTATTAGAAAATTCACTTGGGGTGGATCCCAACTCCGGTGGTTTCGAAGGAAGACCTACATCGCTTGAGCCGCGGGCCTTGATTTCCGCGAGTTTCTCCTCAATAAGCTTGGACATCTCCGCTGCCTTCTTGCTTATATCATACCGGTATTTCAAATTCATAGGCAGCAAGCCAAAGCACCATCTGTCACTCTTCCTGATCTTGTCATCCATGGAGTCTGTCCATTCGTCGGCCTGTAGAAATGCCCATTCCTCCTCCTCCAGAATATTGTTCACGGCCTCTAACCATTTACGGATTTCTGGAACGATATCTCTGAGTTTGTTACCAGCTTCGTCCGTTCTTGCCTCGATTTCACGCCTCGTATCCTCCAGACGACCGCGTAGAACGAAAAGATTCTCGATGTTGCGCTTGTATTGTCGAATTTGAGACAGCCCTTGGCCGATTTGATCAACGAAGAACCCGGCTACTGGTTTTGCAACTAGCAACAAAGCACCTGCCATTGCCTTAACTCGATTGTCTGATTAGTTCCTTCTCCCTTCTTTCTTCATTGTTTCTCTGCCTACTTTCTTTCCCACCTTTCTGCCTTGTCCGTGCAATGCGCAGCTCCGTTACCACTTCATCCACCACGACCACCACCACCAGCACCAGTGAACCTGGGAGCAGGACAGGGAAAACGAGTCACTCCTCGTCATTTTTTCCAAGTTTTAAATCATTTTAAAATTATATATCGATAAAAAAAATCATCTAATAACATAAAAATGATCAATTAGCAAACTATCTTGTCAATTTTATTTTTTTAATCGTATGTAAAAAAATTTATCCAAAAGTTTATGTAAAATAAACTATGGAATTACAATTTATTTATTTTTAATTTATAAGGTTTAATAACTCGTTAAAATGACGTAAAAATCTTACAAGTTAACATTTTTCCAAATATAAGAAATTATCTCAAAATATGAAAAAAAATAATATTCAAGCAAAAAGAATTATCCGAAAACGTTTTTAAAAATCACTATTTACACTAAATAATGATAAATTGTAATTTTTTTTTCTTTTTCAAAATGAATTTGTGGCACGTTATGGCATTTTGCCTTCTCTACCATCCTCAGTTGAAAAACTCAACCGCCACAAAATTTGTTTGTTATTAATTCTTCGTGAACTCTATACAATCCTAACGAACCATGCGTTCAGCAAAGTCAATGAAATTTATGTTGATTTATACTCTCTATGTGGATACGCTCAATAGAAATGGCACCCAAAAAGCTAAATAATCATTTGATAAAACTAAACAATATTTTTATCAGGTACGTTTCAAGATGAGATCGGCTCGACCCATTATATAAGTTTACAGATTGTAAACGCATAGAAAATAGAATCTGACCAAACTATTAGATGTTCGAATTGCTGGGCTACAGGTAATATATATGATCGAAATACCGAATAATCCTAATAAATAGTTATATAAATCGAGTGAAAAATGATCGAATGAAGTGAATATTAATATGCCTAATAAATCAGAGCTTATATAACGATTACACTTTTTAATTTTCAACCAATATAACTTCTCATTTAATACATAATCATATCTTTTTAAATGATATTCTAAGTGATACTCAAATTATAATTTTTTTTTAAATTACATTTATTATGACAATATTAAGATCTAAATTTGATATTGGGACCAAATTCATGGCAATTTAAATATTATCTTACCGAGATTTTTTGATATGTTGATAAATAATTTGAATTAGACTAAAACAAACCCACATCTATTTGATTAAAAAATTATACTTACAGAGATAATTTGACAGAATCAATTTGCCAATTCAGCAGTATAAGTGTCAAACTTTTGACAATTGTTGATAAATACGTGCCGAATCAATCTGGTTCGGGCTTTACCTCCATCATCAAATGCACAACTTCTTTAACATGCGTTGCAGGCAAATTTGTGGAGCTAAGAGCTAAAGAACAAGACAAGAACTCGGTGCCTCAATATGGCCTTTTATGAGGAGACTGCCCCCTTAACTGTTCAACGGAAAAAATAGATAAATAAATAAAAAAAGGAATAAGTTTAATATTTTTTAATAATAACTGTTTAATATTAATC
>JAODPA010030649.1:0-12498 GCA_025585075.1 Nepenthes mirabilis
TTTTTTTTTTTTTTTTTTTGCCTTGATTTCTAAGTCATTGAAGGGAAAGGGCCCTTTCGTCAATTCATTTAAATTTGACGATGTCATTGATGAGCTTTTTATTCTTGAATGAAGCTTCGTTCAAAGTCCGGCGGGACCAGAAGTCTCAGGCTTCACATTATATATGGTAGGCATTGCTCAGCCTTTTGTATTTTTGTAGCCAAGTCTTCCCAAGTCTGCAAATACCACCAAATCTCTCTCCTCCCCTCTCTATCCTTCAGATCTGAAGAAATTCTTGTTCTACCATGAAAATTGAAAACCATTCATGGATTAAGAATTCTTTTGTGTCTTTTTGTTTCTTTCTCCTGACTCCTCTCTGCCATGCTACTGACACCATCACTTCGAGCCACTCTCTCTCCGGCAATCAAACCATAGTTTCTGCAGACCGCATCTTCGAGCTCGACTTCTTCCAACCAGGTAACTCATCCAACTACTACATAGGCACATGATACAAGCAAATTTTTAAGCAAACTGTAGTTTGGGTTGCAAATAGAAACAACCCCATCTCTGATAAATAATTCTCAGAACTCAAAATCTTAAATGGTAATTTAGTTCTCACCAACGGATCTAAAACACCAATCTGGTCCACAAACTCGAGCTCCACCACCTCAAAATCTGCAGAAGCCGTTCTCCAAGACGATGGTAATCTCGTCTTGAGAGATGAACATAATTCAACTCTTTGGCAGAGCTTCGACAATCCAACCCATACATTCCTTCCCGGCAGTAAACTTGGAATAGATAAAAAGACCAGAACGGTCCAGCATCTTACGGCATGGAAGAACACCGATGATCCCGCCACGGGTCTATTCTCCCTGGAGCTTGACCCCAATGGAACTAGCCAGTATTATATACTGTGGAACGAAACTGAAGTGTACTGGACTAGCGGAACCTGGGATGCAGAGCACCAGATTTTCAGCCTAGTTCCCGAGATGAGACTAAACTACATATTCAATTTCAGCTATGTCGACAACGAGAATGAGAGCTATTTCATCTACTCTGTCAAGGACCCTTCCACTATATCGAGATTAATTATGGATGTTTCTGGGCAGATCAAGCAACTAACATGGCTGTTGGATTCACAAGAGTGGAATTTATTTTGGTCGCAGCCGAGACAACAGTGTGAGGTCTATGCCTATTGCGGCGCATTTGGCATTTGCAATCAAAATTCTCTGCCATTTTGTAACTGCTTGAGAGATTTTGAGCCAACGTCGAACAGCGACTGGAACTTGAATGATTACTCCAGAGGATGTGCTCGGGAGACCCCACTCAATTGTGGGAATCATACGGCTAGAAGAGATAGGGACTGGTTCTTGCCATATCCCAACATGAGATTACCTGAACACGCACAATTTGTGGCGGCTGAGAGTTCAAAAGGATGTCAATCAGCATGTCTTAACAATTGTTCTTGTATTGCTTATACTTACAACGACAATAATGAATGTTTAATTTGGATTGGCGATCTTTTGAATATGACGCAACTTTCTGATGGTGATGTTAGTGGAAAGACTCTTTACGTCAGGTTAGCTGTTTCAAATTTCTCAAGTAGCAGTAAGAAGAAGATGATTATCTGTGGTGTTATTGGTGTAGTTGCAGGGGTGACTATGGCGTTCTGCTTTCGTCTCTTTGTATGGAAATATAAATGGCACAAAACTACTGCAACTAAAAGAATTGAGGATTCATTGACCGTATTTGGGTATGAGGATTTGCAAAATGCTACAAAGAATTTCTCTGAGAAGTTGGGGGAAGGAGGTTTTGGCACTGTTTTTAAAGGAACATTGCCTGATTCATCGGTTATAGCAGTAAAGAAGCTCAAATGTATTAGTCAAGGAGAGAAACAATTTCAAACAGAAATTAGTACAATCGGGACAATCCAACATGTTAACCTTGTTCAACTTCGTGGGTTTTGTTCAGATGGTAGGAAAAAGCTATTGGTCTATGATTACATGCCAAATGGCTCATTGAACAACCATCTATTCCATGAAAAGGATTCTGAGGTCCTAGATTGGAAAACAAGGTACCGGATTGCAGTTGGAACAGCTAGAGGATTAGCATATTTGCATGAAAAATATAAAGACTGCATCATTCACTGTGACATAAAGCCAGAAAATATTCTATTAGATGCTGAATTTTGTGCAAAAATCACAGATTTTGGCTTGGCAAAACTTGTCGGGCAAGAATTTAGCCGGGTTCTCACCACTATGAGAGGGACGAGAGGCTACCTTGCCCCAGAGTGGATTTCTGGAGTGGCAATAACAGCAAAAGTTGATGTTTATAGTTACGGGATGATGCTTTTTGAACTTGTATCAGGCCACAGAAATACAATGCAATCAAATGATGGAAAGGTAAATTTCTTTCCGAACTGGGTTGCAAGTGAAATAACCAAAGGAGGAAAAGATATTCTTAGCATATTAGATGATAGGTTAGAAGGAAATGGTGATAGAGAAGAGGTGAGAAAAATATGTAAAGTTGCTTGGTGGTGTATCCAGGATGATGAAAATCATAGGCTTTCAATGGGACAGGTAGTTCAGATCCTTGAGGGAGTCTCGGACGTGAGTATGCCTCCGATACCACAGTCTCTCCAGATTTTCCTTGATAATTAGGAACATATGATTTTCTTTGCAGTGTCGTCATCAAGCCAAAGTTCACAACGAAGAGAAATACCTCGACTTATTCGTCTCTTATGACAACTACGTCCTTAGCCATTAGTAGTAGATATTTACAATAATTTCACAATAAGTTACAATTTTGAGTCAATGACTCGAATATAAGGTTATATAGACGTCCATATTTTTTCTTAATCATTGTTATTGACATTCTATATACTAGAAGCCTATACTTAATAATCTTATGTATTCTTAGATTGAAACCTGGATATCTTATTTCTTAATCAAGTGTGTGGAAGAAACCTTAAGCTAAAATGAGTTTTCAAAATCAAATATAAAATGTAGAATGGAAATAAAAAGCCACTCCCTATTCATTCTTCCGTGTGGATTGAATCTGTTATGTTTTATTTATTTAGATATAAGAAATTGATCTAGATTAGAAGCATTCAATCTTTGATAGGTAGATTCATTAGCATGGCTAAGGTTTAAAGAACACTATTAAAAATGAAGCCAGAAATTCCATGAAAGTATGCGTTTTTATGTAATTGAAAGGGATAATCGGATAGTTAGATTTGCTTGAGAAGGAAGATGTAATACCTGGCTTTCATTTGATTTCTTTTGACATTATATATTATTTTGAGTAAGTTGCAAACATTAAAATTAATTATATATTGTAAAATTTTTAAGGATTATTGAAGCAGTAGGCTGGCACAGGAGTGCCGAATGTTGAGGGCTAGTGCTCAAGGGCCGCCTAAGGCTGCGCTCGAGCACCGATGTCTTATATAAGCAGCATGCTTAGCATTGTGCAGCCATTTTGCTCGGGACAAGGAAGACAAGAGAGAGAGGAGGAGAAATAGAAGAGAGGAAGAAAAGAAGTGGTGGTTCGGAGTACCTTTTTGTCAAATCTGCTTGGTAGAAAGTCGAAGCAAGCATTCATACGCCCTATCATTAGTTTGTTTTAATATCTGATAAACTTTTCTTATATTTGAAAGTTTTAATATTCATGCATATTATTTTTATTTAGCCTATTTTTTTCCTTCATGCATATATATATTGCGGCGCATTTGGCATTTGCAATCAAAATTCTCTGCCATTTTGTAACTGCTTGAGAGATTTTGAGCCAACGTCGAACAGCGACTGGAACTTGAATGATTACTCCAGAGGATGTGCTCGGGAGACCCCACTCAATTGTGGGAATCATACGGCTAGAAAAGACAAGGACCGCTTCTTGTCATATCCCGACATGAGATTGCCTGAACGGCCACTATCTGTAACGGCTGCGAATTTGGAGGAATGTCAATCTATATGCCTTAACAATTGTTCTTGTACAGCTTATGCTTACGACGGTGGTGGCGAATGTTTAATTTGGATTGGTGATCTTTTGAACATGACACAACTTTCAGATGGTGATATTAGTGGAAAGACTCTTTACGTCAGGTTATCTGCTACAGATTTTTCAAGTAGTAGTAATAAGAATATGATTATCGGTAGCGTTGCTGGCGCAGTTTCTGTGGTGATAATAATGTTGTGCCTTCTCTTTGTATGGAAACACAAAAGGCAAAAAATTGCTACACCTAAAACAGTTGAGGGTTCATTGATTGCATTTGGGTACAAGGATTTACAAAACGCTACAAAGAATTTCTCTGAGAAGTTGGGGGGAGGAGGTTTCGGCTCTGTTTTCAAAGGAATATTATCTGATTCGTCAACCGTAGCTGTAAAAAAACTTGAAAGTATTAGTCAAGGAGAGAAGCAATTTCGAACAGAAGTTAGTACAATCGGGACAATTCAACATGTTAATCTTGTTCGACTTCGTGGATTTTGCTCAGAAGGTATGAGAAAACTATTAGTCTATGATTACATGCCAAATGGCTCTTTAGACAACCATTTGTTCCAGGAAAAGGATTCTGATGTCCTAGGTTGGAAAACAAGGTATCAAATTGCTGTTGGAATAGCTAGGGGATTGGCATATTTGCATGAGAAGTGTAGAGACTGCATCATTCACTGTGACATAAAACCAGAAAACATTCTATTAGACGCTGAATTCTGTGCAAAAGTTGCAGATTTTGGCTTAGCAAAAATCATCGGGCGGGAGTTTAGTCGGGTTCTCACCACCATGAGAGGGACAAGAGGCTACCTTGCCCCAGAGTGGATTTCTGGAGTGGCAATAACAGCAAAAGCCGATGTTTATAGCTATGGGATGATGCTTTTTGAACTGATATCAGGCCATAGAAACACAGAGCAATCAGAAGATGGGAAGATAAGATTCTTTCCGAACTGGGCTGCAAGTAAAATAATCGAAGGAGGAGAAGACATTCTCAGCATATTAGATGATAGGTTGGAAGGAAATGGTGATAGAGAAGAGGTGATGAAAATATGCAAAGTTGCTTATTGGTGTATCCAGGATGATGAAAATAATAGGCCCTCAATGGGACAAGTAGTTCAAATCCTTGAGGGAGTCTTGGATGTGAGCATACCTCCGATTCCACGGTCTCTTCAAGTTTTTCTCGATAATCAGGAGCATATAATTTTCTTCACGGAGTCATCATCAAGCCAAAGTTCACAACCAAAGAAAAATACATTGACTTATTCTTCTCAGACGACTACTGCCTCATCATCAGTCAGTAGTAAATCCTTACAATAATTTCGCTATAAGTTACAATATGGAGTTGGAAACTAAAAAATGAGGTTGTATAAATATCCATATCTTTTCTTAATCTTTGTTTTTGTCGTGCTATTTAATAGAAGCATATACTTAGTAATAATATGTATTTCTAAACTGAGATTAGGATACCTTATTTTATTAGTCAAGTGCATGGAAGAAGCCTTGAACTGTGATGAGTTTTCAAAATCAAACATGAAATATGGCTTGGAAATGGAGAGTCACTCCCGGTTCATACTTTCATGTGGATTTGGATCTGTGATGCTTTATTCATTTAGACACAAGTTATTTAGATCAGAAGCATTCGGTCTTTTATAGATAGATTCATTAGTTTAGCTAAGATTCAGAAAAATATTATTGAGGAAGAAGCCGAAATCTTTATGAAAGCATGTATTTTTATTTAATTGAAATGGATAATCCAACTGGTAGATTTGCTTGAGGGGGATAAGCAATATTGTGAAATGCACAGTTTAAATGCTGTCAAATTTGCACTTATTGTTTTCTTTTAATTAAACAATGTCGGGCAAAATGTATGACATAAAAATGAAACCCTTATTTTAGAAAATCAGTGAATTTTAGATGTCCAAACTTACTTTAAAAACTTGATATTTTTCAATGAAAATTTTAAATTTAGCTAATAGTACTCTTCTTAACATTTTTTATTATAGCAATTCCTATTAGATGCAGGTTAATATAGTTTTCAAAAAGTCTATGTTGTCCATTCTAACTCTTATTGTTTTAAGTGTGTATTGGTTCCTTAATCATAGAAGGTATTATTAATATAAAAGTCGAGTTGTCACTATAAGATGTAGTAGGAAATATTTAAGTTATAAAAATAATATCTTACATAATATAATATAAGATCGTAAAAATAGATAAAAAATAATAATTTGACTCTTTCCTAAATTTTGTATATAGTGAGATTTTTAGCACTAGGTTGCCCTTTATTGACCTCCATGTAATAGCTTTACTTAGCTCTCGACGCCACATGCAGTAATATGCCTTTAGCTAATGGTTGTTGCTAAATGTTTTTAAATCTGTTGATGGTTGTCAATTGTAAGGATTATATGAGAGCTATTTTAACATAGGTGACATTATATGTGAATTTTATATTTATAAAATAACATATTATTGCGTACTAATCATCAAGAAAGGTGAGGGAAGTATACTCACAATCATCAAAAGCAATAGCATGAAACTCAAGAAATTCCTCTTCCAATGTATCATTACAATATGATGTAGATGATATGCACACATGAGAATCCCTATCAAGGAAGTAAATTAGCCACAACATGAAATCTAGGCTAAGAAACTTACATATTCAATATGTATCAAGGAAAAAGAGCACCCAGAAAGAATTCCACAACAAAGATATAGATCCTTTAATATATCCAAGTTAGTGATAAAATGTCCCACTTAATAATTTTTGTTGTTAACATAAAGACTAATTTATAAAAAAAAAAATCTTTATCAAAAATTAGATCATATTAAAGCTAGACTGAAATCATTACTTATGGATATGAAAATATCACAATCTTAGTGTTGATGGCAACTCCTATTAGCAAAATAGGCCTTCAAATATAAAATCATGTTTGATTTGAAGGGAAAAAAAAAGGTTAAATAATGACTTGAAAGTGTGCTAAAAAGTCACTTTTTTTAAGACAATACTCACCACTTACGATTATAAATAAGTTCGTGTAGAGTTTATTTTATTATAATTTTTACTAACAAAAGTAAATTTAAAATTAAAAAGATTTGATTATCTAATATTAAAAAAACCATTTCAGTGAATATATAATTACTTTCATTATGGTGACTAAGGGAACTGGATCCCGTAGAAAGTGGAAGCGAACTTGTGATGACTCGTTGTGATTAAGAGAATTGAGTCCCATTGGATATTGAGATCCGTGACGAGAATGGAAGGAAGTCCACATTGTGCTTGAGATGATATGATCTCCTGGATGGAGATGTGTTTGATGATGTAATCTCCCGGTTGGAGGTGATTGTGATGGGAATGAGGTTTCCCAAGATATGATTGTATGGCAAATGTGGATTTCTCTCTCCAAGTGTCGAACCTAACCCTGAAACTAGAACCCTGAGTTATATGGGTAGTATTCTTTAGTGTACCATGTCCATCGTGGTGGGAACCCGAGGGATACTTGGCCACGTATCTCGGCCGCTCGTGTGAGCGGGTGATATCTGTGGTACGCTTTAGGAAACTACTGTGGAAGGACGAGGATTGCCTTGGACCCCGGGGGTGTGGGGTGTGTCGACGTTACATATCGAGATGTAGTCGTCTGAGATGATTGTTGCATGGATGCAACCGAGGGTCGTGTGCTACCGACCGAAAGTAGTAGCCGTGGCTTTAGAATGTGTAGCAAACACATTCCTGTCCTCGTTCTCTCGCATCGTTGGTTATTACGATCTACTAGCCGGGGTCCGTAAAGATGATATAATAATGAAAATGAATAAAGTCCAATCGATGAACCCGTGAATCAAGTGATTAAAGACAGAACCGTGAACTGTAATGAGAATCTTGTGAATCCAAATGATGAACCGAATGAACCAGTGATTCAAAGATGAAACGGTGAGAACTGTAGGGATCGAGTGATCCCAGCTGCTTCCTATTCCCTGTCCTGCTCCTTGATTGTGGAGAGTGTGTGTATTCCCTCCCGTTTCCGTCCTTGTACGTGTCTTGGAGGGGTGTTTATGATTTCATTTGCTGAGCTGTTGGCTCACTCTTGCTGTTTGATGTTTTTCCTTTCAGATGAGAACACTTAGCTGGCGCAGGTAGATAGAGCAAGGAGAGAGACTTGCTCGATGAGATTGGCTGGACGGCGTGTGATCAAGAGATTTGGACAAAGAGTCGGATCGGACTGTGGACAGCCACTCGCGGTTGAGCGTGGCTCGTTATAGTTGTTTTTATGGTTTTCTTATGCTTCCGCATGTATGATGATTTAGTTATGCTTTCGCGTTTGTATATTTATGTTTGGAGTTTTGCTTAATTAGATGGCATCTCTCTAGATCCAGTACTGTAGGTTGTGTACTGTGTTGGAGCCATGGATGATATGGCCGATGTGTGATCCTGTGTGGCGTGTTTTAGGCTTTGAGTTAAGCCTTTTGAATATATGTGTGCTTGTTGCAGGTTGATATTTTAACAGGTTGTATTTCGATTTTCGTCCAATTGCAGAGGAAACTCTGCCGGATTTTCTGTAGAACCCATAGCTTAATTATGGGCTTTAGGGTGTGTGTAGTCTTTGACGGAGGTTATTCAATGGAGAATAATCTGTTCCGTCATATATAAGGAGTTCGTCCCAGATAGTTTTGAGTTTACTATAATAAATACTTACCGGATCTTGCTCTTGCAAGAGGGCGGCCAGAAATTTCTTAAGCTGGAAAATGCGTGGTCCGTTTTGTTGGGTGAACCGGTCCCGAAGTTCCTTCCAGATTTCGGAAGCATCATCAATAAAAACAACATTGGATTTAATGGATGGACTGATGGAGTTTTGAATCCAGGAAACTACCATGTCGTTACATCGTTCCCAAGCTTTGAAGAGAGGGTCGGCAGAATCGATAGGTTTAGGGATAGTGCCGTCAATGAACTGGAGTTTGTTTTTAGCTCTCAAGACTCGACGCATGATTCGCGACCAAGTAAAATAGTTATCGACGGTTAGTAAATCGGTGACCAAAGTGACAGCCGAACTATCACCGGCTTCCAGCCGAAAGGGATTGGTCGGATCTGAAAGGTTTTGGAATCGTAGGGTTTGTGAACTATCGAGATCTGGGATGTCTTGGGTAGATGTGTGTTCGGTGCGGTGGGAAGCCATGGCTCTCTGATACCATGTAAGAAAGCAGACCGAAATGGAGATGGAGAGGATGAAGATGGAGAGGACGACGAAGGAGAAGGCTCTGGAAGCACTCAAGTGCGGGTGTTGGAAAGTGGCAAAACTCTGGGCCACATTAATTGTATATTGCAGACATTTTTACATACAGCCAAAGAATGAGCACGGTTGATTATAAAGAAAAGAGAAACAAAATGAAAATGGAAAGAAAAAATTCTTAATCCTAAAATAAGAAATTCCTAACCTAAATAATTCACAACGGTAAAAAATATATATGGCTAAAAATACAAAATAGCTAAAAGAACAAAGTTTACAAAATGAAAATAATTACATATTTTTTAATACAGAGCTCAAAATTTTAAATGGTAATTTAGTTCTCACCAACGGATCTAAAACACCAATTTGGTCCACAAACTCGAGCTCCACCACCTCAAAATCTGCAGAAGCCGTTCTCCAAGACGATGGTAATCTCATCTTGAGAGATGAACATAATTCAACTCTTTGGCAGAGCTTCGACAATCCAACCCATACATTCCTTCCCGGAAGTAAGTTTGGAATAGATTAAAAGACCAGAACGGTCCAGCATCTTATGGCATGGAAGAACACCGATGATCCCGCCACGGGTCTATTCTCCCTGGAACTTGACCCCAATAGAACTAGCCAGTATTATGTACTATGGAACGAAACTGAAGTGTACTGGACTAGTGGAACCTAGGATGCAGAGCACCAGATTTTCAGCCTAGTTCCCGAGATGAGACTAAACTACATATTCAATTTCAGCTATGTCAACAACGAGAATGAGAGCTATTTCATCTATTCTATTAAGGACCCTTCGATTCTATCGTGATTAATTATGGATGTTTCTGGGCAGATCAAGCAACTAACATGGCTGGCAGATACACAAGAGTGGAATTTATTTTGGCCGCAGCCGAGACAACAGTGTGAGGTTCATGCCTACTGCGGCGCATTTGGCATTTGCAATCAAAATTCTTTGCCATTTTGCAACTGCTTGAGATATTTTGAGCCAACGTTGAAAAGCGACTGGAACTTGAATGATTACTCCAAAGGATGTGCTCAGGAGACCCCACTCAATTGTGGGAATTATACGGCTAGAAAAGATAGGGACGGCTTCAGGCCATATCCCAACATGAGATTGCCTGAACAGCCACAATCTGTTGTGGCTGCGAGTTCGGAGGAATGTCAATCGGTATGTCTTAACAATTGTTCTTGTACTTCTTATACTTACAACAGCAGTAATGAATGTTCAATTTGGATTGACGATCTCTTCAACATGGCGCAACTTTCAGATGGTGATGTTAGTGGAAGGACTCTTTATGTCAGGCTAACTTCTTCAAATTTATCAAGCAACAATACTAAGAGGATTATCCGTGGTGTTATTGGTGTAGTTGTAGGGGTGATAATGGTGTTTTGCCTTCGTCTCTTTGTATGGAAACACAAATGGCACAAAACTACTACAGCTAAAGCGATTGAGGATTCATTGATCGTATTTGGATACTAGGATTTGCTAAATGCTACAAAGAATTTCTCTGAGAAGTTAGGGGAAGGAGGTTTTGGCTCTGTTTTTAAAGGAACATTGCCCGATTAGTCGGTTATAGCGGTAAAGAAGCTTAAAAGTATTAGCCAAGGAGAGAAACAATTTCAAACAGAAGTCGGTACAATTGGAACAATCCAACATGTTAACCTTGCTCGGCTTCGTGGGTTTTATTTAGATGGTACGAAAAAGCTGTTGGTCTATGATTACATGCCAAATGGCTCCTTGAACAATCATCTATTCCATGAAAAAGATTATGAGGTCCTAGATTGGAGAACAAGGTACCAGATTGCAGTTGGAACAGCTAGGGGATTAGCGTATTTGCTTGAGAAATGTGAAGACTGCATTATTCATTGTGACATAAAACCAGAAAATATTTTATTAGATACTAAATTTTGTGCAAAAGTCACAGATTTTGGCTTGGCAAAACTTGTCGGGCAAGAATTTAGCCGAGTTCTCACCACTATGAGAGGGACGAGAGGTTACCTTGCCCCAGAGTGGATTTCTAGAGTGGCAATAACAACGAAAGTCGATGTTTATAGTTACGGGATGATGCTTTTTGAACTGGTATCAGGCCACAGAAATACAATGCAATCAAATGATGGAAAGGTAAATTTCTTTCCAAACTGGGTTGCAAGTGAAATAACCAAAGGAGGAAAAGACATTCTTAGCATATTAGATGATAGGTTAAAAGGAAACGGTGATGGAGAAGAGGTGATGAGAATATGCAAAGTTGCTTGTTGGTGTATCCAGGATGATGAAAATCATAGGCTTTCAATGGGACAGGTAGTTCAGATCCTTGAGGGAGACTCAGACGTGAGCATGCCTCCGATACCATAGTCTCTCCAGATTTTCCTTAATAAATAGGAACACATGATTTTCTTCGCGGTGTCGTCATCAAGCCAAAGTTCACAACGAAGAGAAATACCTCGACTTATTCATCTCTTATGACAACTACGCCTTTAGTCATTAGCAGTAGATATTTACAATAATTTCATAATAAGTTACAATTTTGAGTCAATGACTCAAGTATAAGGTTGTATTGATGTCCATATTTTTTCTTAATCATTGTTATTGACATTCTATTTACTAGAAGCCTATACTTAGTAATCTTATATATTCTTAGATTGAAACCTGGATACCTTATTTCTTAATCAAGTGTGTGGAAGAAACCTTAAACTAAAATAAGTTTTGAAAATCAAATATAAAATGTAGAATGGAAATAAAAAGCCACTCTCTATTCATTCTTCCGTGTAGATTTGAATCTGTCATGTTTTATTTATTCAGGCATAAGAAATTAATCTAGATTAGAAGCATTCAATCTTTGATAGGTAGATTCATTAGAATAGCTAAGGTTCAAAGAACACTATTAAGGATGAAGTCAGAAACTCCATGATAGTATGTGTTTTTATGCAATTGAAAGGGATTATCGGATAGTTAGATTTAAGGCATATGGGATGACGACATGCGCCGTAGCTTGCAGTGCTAACTTTATCCTCATTAGCTGGCATTCTTTGAGTTGACTCCTGTCATCTGCAGTCGCCTTAATAAGCTGCTTTAAGGCGACTGCAATGGTGCGCTAATTGTCCGCTGCTCTGGGGTGCTATGTGGGTCCTCTCCCAGATTATTTGGGCTTCACGGGAATTTGGGCCTTGTTGTTCTTGGCCCATTCCGAATTAAACCCAACAAAATATATACTTTTTTCCTACATATGATTAAGATTATGTTGTGTCGATATTCAGAAATCACTATTGGATGTAATAATTTTTAATTCTATAATTTGATTTATCATTTTATTTTAGA
>JAODPA010030660.1:0-12496 GCA_025585075.1 Nepenthes mirabilis
TAAATTAATTAATATAATTTTTAATATTTATTTTTCTTAATTTGTAATTCTGACCAAGCCATAATGTCTCCCACCTTTTGAGCAAAGAATTGACAATCGGACTGTAAAATGTTAATTGCGTGCAGAGATGCCGAGCCAGCGAGTCGTTACTTCAGTCGATTTGCGGCTGGATCGGCTGAGCACGCGGCTGCGGCTGCGGCGGCGGCGAGAGCGGTAGAAAGGGGGCAAATTCAGAGTACGAATTCGTCAGTTTGGGTTCCTCATCCCCGTACCGGAATCTACTTCCCGGAGGGCCATGATTGGGTGATGGATGATGTCCCCGAAGACGCGGCGTTGCCTGGTCGGACTTTCTGGCTCCGGAATACTGACGGCGTTGAAAGGCCGGACCCTGACGTTCCCCCCGATCATTATTTCCTTTCAAATCTCTAATTTTCCGGCGACGATCTGCAAGCTACACTAACGCATGTTCGAGCGCTGAGAAATCCAGCATATAATTGGTGAAATAATCTCGCATCTGATTTTTTTTCCCCCTTTTTTTCCTTTTATGGAAAGAAACGCAGAGGGGAAGTGAAAACATGACTTTATGAGGATGCAATATAAGAAGAATATGGGATTTCAATTATAAAAATAATTTTTATACCATAAATAGTAAAATTGTATAATATGTTGAGGTTTTATGTGTGTTTGTTTGTAAAAATAACCGGCGGTACCGGTCGAAATATCGATATTGTTATTGCCTTTGCCATGTTTGAAAGTTAATCGATGATTATTGGTATTAATTTCGTGACTATTTTTTATAGAGATAATACATTGAAAGTATCAGTGTATTATTGATACCGTTATTTTTTATTTTTTAAAAGAAAAAATCTAATTAAAATCTCAATTCTTTTGAAAAATTAAAATGCCATTGTCTTAATAATAGACAAATTTTTTTTTTTAAAAAAAACATACCCACCGCCACGCTTTGTACTTTCAATATAATCGTCTCAAATTTTTAACTCTTGTTGATAATAATTAGATATTTTGACTTATATTTTTCATAATTGATTATTAATTTTTTCAATTTTGAGGAAAAAATATCATTTTATTGGCAATATCTTTATCATATTTTGATATAATTTGATAAGTCGTACTATCCTTTTTATATGTAGTTGAGTTTTTTTCTTGTTTCTCTCATGATCATTTTGCCATCTTGCCAGATGGTGGGATGTTAATGGACCAATGCCGACAGTCATTTGACAGGATTCAATATCGAGTTTTATATATCTAGTTGTTTCTATATGAGGTTTGCAAATATTTAAATATACTTAATTGGTAAATTATTTTTTTAAAAATGATAAATTTATAAATCCTATTATCTACAATCCTGTTTGCATGATTACAGGAAAAATCTCGATGTTCTATTGTGACCCACAATTTGTTGATGACATGTTAATGGAGCCCAGTGAGGATATTATAGATTGTCAGTTAGAATTATAAAAACATGTTAAAATATTCAGGACACTTTATTTAATTTTAATCATCTTAACGTTTGAAAATATAAAAGTTCCTTAATAGTTCTTACAATAAGAAATATAGAATATTAAAAAAAACACACACACACATTAAATGTTACCTCAAAATTTTCATTTATCACTTTTCAAAGAATATTAATTGTTGGGAAGATAGCATCATCTAACATTTAAAAGGAACATAACAAAACCCCATTGGAGTACTGTCGAGTAAGGTGATGCCGATTCATTTATCTAATATCGTATGGGACATTAATGTGACTAGATAAATGAGAAAATTCATTATTTTTTTAATAGATGAAATATAATCTTATAATATAAAAAGTTCTGTCTTAGTTTCTAATGCTCGTCAATTTTAAAACAATCTCAACTACTAATTAGATAAGAAAACCTAACACTTGAAAGAACACAACAGATCCTTTAGATTATCTTCATATGACGTGATGTGAACTTATTCATAAAGATTAATAAATAGGATGTCACATTATTATAGCTATGTCAAAGGTGGCCGGCAGATGGACGGTATAAAAAGGGAAAGTTTGAGTGAGGATGAGGGCTTTGGAAGAGATCAAAATTGTAACTGTAGCCTTGATACTGTCTCCAGTGAACAAGAAGAAGACTGCGTTTTCTATCAAACACCACCACACCTACAACACAAGTTAAGGCTGTTAAAAGTGAGGATTATGAGAAAAGATGAATCTCTCTCTCTCTCTCTCTCTCTCTCTATGTATATATATACATACATACATAAATATATATTTCTCTCTCATCACTTGAGAAGAGTTGGACATGGAAGTTCTTGATCAGCTCCATCTCCGTCGTTAACTCTGTCGGTCACACGTTATTGTCACACAATCGGTCATGGTTTTTCTATCAGACATACAAGTTCTAAGAAAGCCATCTTTTCTCTTGGCAAACACAACAGAAAACAAACGTATGATGGAGAAAACAAGGTGAATGTTAAGGCTCTTCTTCTGTTCTTGGAGGACATTCGCAAACAGCATCTCCAACAGTAAGGAACATATTGTCTTCCCCGATCAAATCCAAAAATTTGGACGCATGGAACTTTTCAGTCACAACGGGGCCCGGATTTGCTACAGCAAGCTGTTGTATTAGCATAAACAAGTTGAGGGTGAGTCTTACAACAATTTCATTACATTCTTTTTCTCAGTAGAATAACAATTTCATTGTTTGATTAGTGTACAAGATAAAAATTATTATTTCTAATTTTTTATAGAAATAATAATTACTTAGTTCTCATATAATAGTAATTTCGAATCAAGATATTTTACCCCGTGAGGACTGTGAGGTGGTGGTGACTCTGTGATAGTGGTGGTGTGGATGGGAGCCGTGGGGTGATTTGAAAATGTGCAAATGATGGACTAAAATGTATTTTTTTATGAGAGGAGTAAAAGGTAATCTTTTATTTATGCATTATTTATTTTTCTTATTATTTCTACATACCAAATGCTAGAAATGACTACTCAAAGCAATTCTCACCTATTTGAAATAACCAAGTAAACATGTGAATATTATTTAACAACTTTATACCCATCTTGTTCTATTTTCTAAGAAAGATTATTTTATTTATACTTTAGTCTATTATTGTTAGTATTAAGGTGAGATTGTATTATCATAATTAGAAGATTATGGATTCAAATCACGAAAGAAAAAATATTTGTAATGAAAACCACATTGACCCTCCTAATCCTATAATACGAGTCATATACACTAAACCGGTGAAGAAAAAGGTGTTAAGCGAGTTACCTGGACATCTCTCTTTTGGAGAGACTTGTATAGGTCTTCAAGAGCATGGATGCCACTAGTATCAATGTCAACCACAGCTGCAACCAACAATTCACGAGTTAAAAATATAATAGAGATAGTGAGGAAGAAGTACGATGAAGTGGGATTTGAATTTTCTTATACACAGCTTACGTGACATGTCAATGATCAGAAAATGAATCCTCGGCAGGCTCTTTTTCTTGTTCAGTTCATCCTCATCAGTAAGCCATCTCAAAATCCTGCAGTAGCTCAAATTTTCAGTCACAAAATATTTTCCCAAAGAAGATAGTGGGGAAAAAGATGAAAGTAATTGAATCACCTCTCTCGGACGTAATTCGAATTGGAAAAGTAGATTGACGAATCAACTCGAATAATCAGAATGCTGGGAACCTTTGTTGCCTCCGGATACTGCTGAATGTTCCTGTAAATTGTAGTCCCAGGAAGGTTTCCGAGCAATGCAGTCCTTGGCCTTGTTACTTGCAAAAGGATTTTAGCAAAAGAAATGCAGACCTGATCAATCAAACATTAGCAATGGCACACAGTTAGAAAGCAGGCAATGGGATAAAATTTTTACATGGAAAAGGATTTTTCCTTCTAATTCTTACAGCAATCAGGAGGCCGATCTCAACAGAATCGAAAACCACACCGAAGAATGCTCCCATGCAAGCAATAAAATCAAACTTATCAATCTTCCATATGACAATTGCAGCTTTGACATCGATGAGTCCTGCCACCGCTGAGATAATGATGGCAGCAAGAATGGCATTTGGAAGATACTTGAACAGAGGTGTGACCAGCTCCAAAGTTAGTAAAACAATGATGGACATAACTATATTGGAGAATGCGGTCTGGCAGCCAGCCATGTGGTTCACAGCCGATCGAGAGAATGATCCTGCAACAAAAGCAAGCTATGCATGTGAACACCTTGTTGGAGGGCAACGGGTGGCCTTGCTACCAGAATACAGGAACAGTTCACTTGTTGGCCGGAATGGACGGCCAACTAGTAAGGCACAATGAGCACTGTGAAGTAGAGAGTAGAGAAGACAAAAAAAATCAAAGTTTACGTGAAAAACTCTTCTGAATTAAGGAAAAAACTACGGGACACAAAGTCAACAAAGAATTACTAAATATGGAAAAATTACAGGAGGCGAAAATAAGAATAGAGCAAAGTAATCAAGGCTCTTATACTTGTTTCTCTCACAGCTCTCTTTTTTTTTCTTTCTCTCATCTGTTACATTCACTCTCAACTCTTTTCTACTTTTTTTGCTACACATGTTCACTATTTGCAAAGTGTACATACATATACACACGCTCCTCACCATAACTCAGTGGTTGGTGTTCAACTTTCAAAGTCTGTCTGCATGCGCAGGCCTGGTCCAGCAGCAGGCGGGGCATGCCTGCTTCTGTAGACTGATCAGCCTTTGGAGTTGTGAGAATGACTTCTACCAACCACCTAGAATGGTAGGTCAACTGTACCCTTCATGGGTATAATAGTCGTTCAGATCTCCCAAATCTGGCATGACAAACTCTGATATCCGTCGCTTCATATTAGCCGATCAACCACACCGTTGATCGGTCGAAATAGCCCGTCTCGCTTCTTCAAACAACTCACAACCTATTACGGTCAATATATTGATCGAAGGAGTTGACCGGAATTTCTTTCTCCCAGCACATTCGTGCTCTGTTCAAGTCCTAAGGACTTCCACATGGGAGTGATCCCAACACATCTTCACATTATGAGTGGAAATGTGCCCTGTATGTATACAAGCTCCCAAATGGTAAGCTGAGTTTGAACTGTTTCTCTATTATGATCGATGGATCAACTACTTAGTAATTAGTAGGCTAGTAAGCTCCCATGGGCATGGTTTGGTGGTGTGAGTTTGTAAGGCACTTTTGTTTTGGCTCACCAATTATGTGAAGCATTTGGATTTTGTGGCCTTGGCAATTTGGTGAAGGAATGGTACTTGTGAATTGCCCAGTAAAATTACCACCAATCTCAAAAATTCAGTTAAGTTTAGATGAGGACTGAACTATAGTCACCGGAATTCACAAACCTAGAGAGTGAACTCAGTAAGCAAGTGTTGGGAAGCATCTGTGCATTGTCGACAAAGGTTTTCCACATTGGAGAAATAGGAGGAGTTATAGTGGCCTATATTTGTATGGGCCTGTGACCTTTAAGTTTAGGCTTTTGGGTTTATATGGTATACAATATATGAGGATAAGTCCTACACGTGCTCACACAGATGGTGCGTCATTGATTCCTCCTTGATGGCTCCCCCTATCTAAAAAACTGGCAGCAAAGTGTGCAAGTGATTTGGCCATTGGTGGTTTGGTCAGCGTTCCTACTTGATCGTGAGCCTCATTCAACCAGAGTGGTTTGCAACAGTGTTTTGGTTGGTGTCTTACCAAACACTGCAGACTAAACACAAGTTTGATACGCTAAAATGCTCTGATTAGTTAGAATGTGTGAACTAAGCACATCTTTGCCACGTATCTTTTGCAGGAAAATAAACATACAAGACTCAGGGTCACAATATTCCGATACAACTCTACTAGATCCAAGAAAATCTGTCACCACACGTTAAAGAAGCACCTTGTCTTAGAATTAGATGGTGTTTAAGTAGCTTGCAATTCTCTCATTAATAATAATAATAATAAAAGACTGGGTAAGAAGGCTTCTTATTAGTTTGGAGATAATGAACGAGCACGATAACGGATGGAAGAATTCCAACGAGACAACTCTCAGCGATTGGGTGCTGAAATTCGTACCAGTAGCCACATAGCAAGATGTCATTGAACCAACAATGTTCATAGTTCCTAGTGCTACCATTTCCCTATTCCCATCAATGGGATAGTCTTTCACAGCTGCAAATGCTCTGCCAATTGCTATGGCTTCCTGGAACAAGAAAACAATAATTAGTTTTCTCTAACATTAAATTTAGCTACAGCATGCTCCTCCGGTAGTCTGTAAAAGAAATAAAACAGAAAAGACTGAATAATCATCCTCACCGTAAGTGCAATTACACCCACTACAACACCAATTCTAAAACCCTTAATCAGATTCGGGCCACTTAAAAATAACTGGTTGACAGACGAAGGATTGATCCCTTTATCAATGTGTTGCACCTGCAACAATTTCAGTGCATCTACTTAGGTCATTTATCTGCATAAAATGTATCAAATGAAATTGAAAAATAATTAGTTGATGAAAATTGGATGCTTACAATTTGAACCCCATGTTTCTCAGCATGTGTGATGTACACTAAAATGGTAGAGAGAACAACAGAGGTCAAGGGAGCAATTGCCGCAATCCAAAATAACTTCTTGTTCTTCTTTCCCTGTTAAACAATCGTATGTTACTGAGTTAAGAAGAAGCTTGGAGATTCTAAAGGCATTAGTAACAGAGCAAAAACGAGTTGGAGATCTTACAATGTACTTGGCAACCAAAAGGAATACCAAAAATGATGATCCTATAACGATCGTCTGCCAATTCCACTGCCAAATGTTGAGCATAAACCTCAGTAAGTTTACCTCAATAATGAGTTGACAGTCTAAAATGAATTGTCAATTTGTCGTATTCTGCATTAAAGTGAATATGCGGATTATGCAAGAAGATCAGCTTTATTCTTAAACTACTGTGATTTTATTTTCTAGAATTTTATTTTTCATTTCCAAACTGATGATGTACGAACTACTACCGTATATCTGTCCCTGGATAACCTAGCTCTTGCTGGCAGCGCCTTTTTCACGATCGGCTAACGTCCACCATCTGAAAAAGCCTGCCCCGCACCAATGCCGACTACTTGCTTTTCGGTTCGCCGTTGTCGTGGCAGCCAACCCTGTATGCTTAACCTGCACTTGTGCGGTGCTTATGCTTGCTTTAGCAGAATTGGTCATGCTCGTGGGGATAAAGGCATGATTGCGTGAGGCAGTAGAATGGGTTACGCCTACGCATGAGGGATCCGGGGCCTGCCGTAGCCCCTTCGACTCCAAAATGGCCATCAAATGAAAAATCTGACGGATAATATTTTAAAAAAAAAAAACTATCAGAGTTATAGAAAAAGAGTATAGCCTGATTTTTAATATCCAATCTATATTGGTGAGATAATCATTAATAATTGATTTTTATATTTTGAATAAAATTATCAATATTAATTTTTCGCATTTTCGTTTTTGATCGTCGTTATTGCCATTTTCATATTTTATTTATGTATAACCACGTATATAATTTATACATATTTTGTTGAATGTTAAGTTTACTTTTACGTATTTTGTTAATATTTCATATTTGAAAACTTAGATAATCATGCAGGATTTGAATGGAGGATATTTCTTTAGTTGTTTTGGGATATGTCTTATTAGCATTAAAATTGTAGTAGAATTGGTTATGATTTAATCAATAAGATCAATTTTCAAGTTGCATGTAGTGTGTCAAGAACAGTTGGATCTTGCATTGTTATAGATGCATGTTATTATTTTTTATTTTGATATTATGGATGTGTGGCAGGTGTTGTCCTCACATGTTTCAACGAGTGATGGAAGATGCTTGTGCTTACTAGTCAAACTAGGAGAGTTTGGCCATGATCCTATAATTTCGATAGTTGATTATATGAGAAATTGTTAACAATATTTATTATAAGGTCGTGTCCTACATTTGGTTATATTTAACGTCACTATTTTCATGGTTTTATATAGGAGTCATGATAGTTGTCTTTCTCTAGATAAATACACATTACACATATTAGAAAAACATAACTTGATGGGTCCGATATTTTATAAGCCAACCCAAAACCCAACCTATAAAAAAAATTTGGGCTCAAAAGCAACAATTCAGTATGAGCTCCCTCCAAGCCTAGGATTCAGAAGGCGTGGCAAAAGTCCCAAGCACTTTGACGCGCACTGGCCCAGCAGGATGCAGGTAATTAGAGGCAATCAATGGCCCAACTTCGCCTACTTCAACTCTATAGATAAGTCAATGTGACCACTACCAGTGTGTAGTCCCGCATGACTATGAGGATAGGACCTATAGGTGGCAATCTCTAATCTACCACCCTCCTGATTGCCTGAGAATTGAGCACCAATGGTGGAAGTACGATAGCGACTCCCTCAAAAACATAGAGTTGTAGCGTCTGTAACTCACAACTGTGGGGATATAGTATTGTCGCTCACAAGTGTGGAGCCATGAACCCAAAGATGGCTAACCCACACTCTCTCTATAAATATATCCTTTCTTCCATAGGGAAAGAGATACGATCCCCAATCCAACAATCGATCGATAAAGAAAACATCAAGTGCTTGGACACGGGAAGGCCTTGGGGGTTATACTCTCTCCCTATCACAAAACCACTCTCTCACAAGTGCAGCTCTCATTGTCAAAACCACTGTCACACGAGTACAACTCTTATGCTAAAAGTCACTCCCCTAAGAGTACACATTCCTCTAAGTTGCTCATTACTTCGAGGGCATCAGACAGAATCTAGCTCTCCAACATATATTCAATCCTCTCACACTTTTATCTACACATATTCTCCTATCTTTCTTGACCAAGTAGAAAGATTATTGACATGAGTATCGGAGGATATATGGAAAAAAAATTTTATCATCTTCTAACATCTCATTTTTTAATTGTGGTATATAAAATTTAAATTCAAAGTAACAAAAATCGGATATACTCCCAATCAAACACTCGAGTTAGAAGGCTTCCTAATTCGTTTAGTAATCCAAATCCAAAGATGCATAACAACTTACACATCTCATTTTTATTTATTAGGTGAGAAAATCCAACAAGAAAAATTCAAAGTTACCAAAAAAAAAAAAAATCCTAACTAATTTTTTTAATTTTTTAAATGTTAAATGATGTGAATATTTTAAAAAATAAATGTAATTTTTTTTAATCTTAAAATTTTAGCCATTAAATTTCAACCTAAAAGTGGGTTAAGGGATGTATATATTGCATCACTTTCGAAAACTCAGACAATTTCAAAAATAAAATTGATATATGTTTTTTTCTCAGTAGAATATACTTTACCCCATGGTGGATGCTACCAAAAACAGAGCGCATAACAGAGACAATATCAGGCTTCTTTGTGAACTTCTGTATGCCCAAAAAGCCCTTAAGCTGTTGAAGCATAATGGTTATGGCAGCTCCGCCCATAAACCCCACAGTAGCGGCATGGGATAGAAAGTCCGTCAAGAAGCCCAACCTAAAACCCAAAAAAAATAGTAAGATATTGCCCCATTTCATCTATTTATTTATATTAGCAGACTTAAATAATAACAAATTATTGATAGAATAGTACATCAAAATAAGTATCTATAAGATGACGATATAACATTAATTAAATAAGACTATCAAATTCAGAAAAATATAGGAGTGACATTTTGTCCATCAATTTTTTTTTTTTTCACGGGTATAAATACTTAAATAAAACTATCATTCTCACTGTCTCGTTTGTTCCTCACATGAAACTATCTCAAATTCCATAGATGATGTCAAAGTGGTGTTTACCTTACAATCTGTGATATTGTGATAAAAATTTAGCATGCTTTGTTTGCTCGATACTTACACGAATTTGTTACACTTAAAAAGCAAAATTTCACCTTTCACGTCTGCTAATCCAAATTTTTTTATAGATGAAAAGTAAAATCGAAATCAAATTTTAAGATTCAACTAATGGGTACCTTAAACAACCGAGTGCTGCCTGAGTAATTCCTGCAAAAAATGTAGCGGTCAAAGTGAGACGTAGATAGTCTTCTGGATCCTTTTTTGGATCATATTCATTCTGCACCAGAGAACCTATCAATAGAGATACAACGGCTACCGGACCAATGGCAATATCTCTTGAACTTCCCATGAAAGCATAAATAAGAGGTGGTACAAAGCTGGTATCTGCCACCATACCATACCCAATTAAGATTGCCAATTTGGGTTGATGTATAGTGTCTAAACATGGATATACTAAAAATATAAAGTAACATGAACATGACACAATTAATACTTGGGTCCATAAGCCAGATAAAAACATAGCCCAATAAATAATAATCATGCCCATCTTTGTGTAACACAATAAGACACATTGATACATTTATCATATATAGCCTATTACGCGGAAGTAGAAAAACATTTAAATACTAAGCCATAGTAAAAAAATGTTTTAATATGACACATTCATTAATCATATATTATCACGTTATTTTCAAGATTAATTGTCAACACAAAATAAGACATGTTTGTTTTATATTATAAATATGTCAACTTGTTGACGATATGAACTCATTCAATACAAACTCCAAATCTAACCTTCTTATTTCTTGTTATGTTTGTATCTTTTTGGGTTGTGTATAATACTATCATCATCTGGCCTAGTAAACTAGTGTTGGACTAAGTAAATATTAGGTGGCCGAGCTTGAGCCTAGGGATCTCTGGTTTGAGTATTAACTTTATCAAAGTTCGACAAGGCCTAAGTTTAGAAAAAACCTAATTTGAAATGTTTGTTTAACCTATTAATGGGTTTCTACATATTCTAAGGTTACTTTGGTTACAAGAGAGTGAAATGCAAAACTCTAGCTAGACTAAACCCAATATTAAGGAATTTGGGGGGCTCCTATACATAAATGCGTAGAAGCGGCTTCCACTCGGCTAAAGCTATTGGATTTTAAATTTAATGATCACCTTTTATATTTTTAGAATAATTAAAAAATATAACAATAATTTTATTTATTATTATTATTTNATTGAAAGGGATTGGCCTCCTGAAAATAAGAAAACGAAAATAAAAAGAAAAAGAATTTCCAAATTATTTTGAAGATATTTTAATAATATTTTAAAAATATTATCAAATGTCGTCGATTTTATTTATTATAAAATATCGTCAATGATTTTCCGACAGGTTGAAAAATCAAACCAATTTTTTCAAAGCATCAATTCAGATGGACCACTCCATAGAAAAGCAGAGGTGACTGGTCACACGAAAACAGTGTATAGAAATCAACAGCTTAAATGGTGGATCAGTCCATTTTCATCTCAATATCAATTATTTATTTAAAATAAATTGCCGAAATTCAACGATTTAACAAAAATTTTATCAAACATTTAAATTTCAATATCGATTATAAGGAGCAAGGGGCTCACATAATCCGTGTTGGGGAGGCAAATTAGCAAGCTTCGCGTATGCAATATCCTATTATACCAAAGAATAAATAAAATAGAACAGTCAGAAATGCTAATCTTGATGTTTGAAGAGATAACTTAATTGAAGAAAATTAGGCAAAACAGTTCAGATTTCTTGATGTTTGAAGAAGTTTTGAATTGAAATTTATTTTTATTTTTTTCAAAATTTTATGAAACATTTATTTGTGATTTTTGCAAAAAAAAAGAAAAGTAATGGCGAAAAATCTTCGTCGGCTGTACCTGAGGAATGCAGAGGCTGGCAATGGTGATACCAGCGATGACATCACTCTTAAATTTCTCGAAGCTGTACTCTCTCCCCCACAGAAGGATCGGAAACACCGCCTCGAGGCCGAGGACGAACTTTTTCGACCTCGGCTGATCCTTGAACGTTCGGAATGGATCGTCCGCGAAGAACGTCTCCTTGAACAGGTTCGCGAATTCCGTGAACATATTCTGCCTCTGCGGCCTCCCAACCTTGCGAACGTGTCGCTTCTCCTCCGCCGGCAATTTCTCCGACGGCGCTCGCATCGACTCCACGCCGTCAATGCCTTCCGCATCAAAATGATCATCACTGTATCATCGACTCATTCTCGAGGAGAAGATTAACGAGCCGCCTAAAAATGCCCTGGCTCTGTTCGAGAAACGGCAACGCAATTAATTGTTGCGGAAATCTTACATTACGTGAAGGCAAAAACGACAATGCGAAAGCCAACAGAAAGGACGAAATCGGGAGGAGATGAGAGAGAGAGAGAGACAGAGACAGAGAGGGCGCTGCGAGGGCGTTTGAAGAAAGCGGAGGGCGTGATGGTTAGGGTTTAAATGAGTAACGGGAGTCAAGGTCAATGACGGGGAAGGAATAATGCAGAAGCCAGCCATGAGAAGGGCTGTTGAAGTTGAAAATGAATGCAGAGGACAAGACGTTCACATTCATAATTTCCATGAGAATCTCAACGGCTCTTAATTGCGATATCAACCTAACTTAAGAGATAATTTGAGCTTTTCTTTTTAAAAAAAAGGGAAAAATGAGATA
>JAODPA010030671.1:0-12496 GCA_025585075.1 Nepenthes mirabilis
ATAAAAAAAAACATTTATTATTTTTTAACAATGGCGTTGGGAGTATCTGTTGGTGTCATATAATCGTACATGTGCTCGCGTCTCGCCTTGTCCTCGTCGCTCTTATTGGCTTCCAGCCGACAATTCCACGCTGGCCTTTTCCATGGAGACAGAGGCGGCCACCGATGCCAACTTCCGCCACAACCACGACTTCGGTGTCGGCAGTTCAAGAGGCGGTGCGACGGCCGCGTACTTGGTGTGGAAAGATCTGACGGTGGTGCTTCCGGGTTCGGAGGATGGACCGACGAGGAGGCTTCTCCGTGGCCTTACTGGGTATGCTGAGCCCGGTAAAATCATGGCCATCATGGGACCTTCTGGCTCCGGAAAATCCACCCTTCTCGATGCTTTGGCCGGTTCTCTCTCTCTCTCTCTCTCTCTCCCTCTCACACTCTCTCTCTATGTTCAGTATCATCCGCTCTTGTGGTCTAGAAGCAGTTTTGTTCGAGCAAGTAGAGAGAGAGAGAAGTGGTAGATTTAATATTTTGTGCTCAAGTTAATATCACATAAGTTAATCTAAAAAAAAAAGGAAAATTAAGGTTATTTAAAAAATAATCTATTGATTTAAAATTTTTTTAAGGGAAAAGGTTTTCTGTACGATAAACTCGTAACTTTTTTTTTACTATTATATGTTCAAGCATTAGTTAACCTAGAAAATAATAGAAAAAAAAAAAGATCTTTTGACAGATGGCTTCTTGACTTAAATTTTTTTTAGNATATTTCAATGTGCTAAAATTTTTATTGTCTAAATAAATTATTGAGATAAAATTACAGGACAAAGGTGGATAATCAATAAAATTATTTCAATTTCTTTTTGGCTTATTAAAAAAAAATTAAAAATTTCAGGCTTACGTGACGCAAGAGGATGTGATGTTGGGAACACTAACCGTTAGAGAAACGATCAGATACTCGGCTAATCTGAGACTTCCACCCACGCTGAGCAAGGAAGAGGTGGACGGCATCGTGGAGGGGACGATATTGGAGATGGGACTCCAAGATTGCGCCGATCGACTCATCGGAAACTGGCATTTGAGAGGAGTAAGCGGCGGGGAGAAGAAGAGGCTGAGCATCGCCATTGAAATCCTAATGCGCCCACAGCTCTTGTTTTTGGATGAGCCTACAAGCGGCCTTGATAGCGCTGCATCGTTCTTCGTAGTTCAGATTCTCCGAAATCTCGCCAAGGACGGCGGCAGAACCATTATTACTTCCATTCACCAACCAAGTAGTGAAGTTTTCACCCTATTTGATAACCTCTTCCTGCTGTCTGGCGGCGAAACCGTTTATTTCGGAGACGCCAAAATGGCCGTAGAGGTACGATTGCATGTTGAAATCGCATATCACTGTCATATTTACGTAAACGTAAAAGGGTGTTGGGGTCACTCCCTCGTGGCACTTATATCTGCGGACTCCATTAGAAAAAAGGGACGAGGACTTTCTTGAATGGTTCAATAAGACTGTCATGCGGACGAGGATTTATTGGAGACGTCATGTCCGAAAGGTTGCTGAGGACATGGACGATGCCCCTGAAAGCGTAGGCGTTAACTCTATCTCCGTAGGCCTGTTGTAGCCGCGTTTTGCAGGTGGGCCGTTCACTCACTCTAATTGGATGTTGCAGCGGCTGCAAGGTGTCAGGCTTGCCATTCTGGCACGCCGGGCGTGCGCCTGTCATGGCAGGCCTAAGAGGCGTGGTCCTGCCACCCTAGTGCCAGTAGGGTGACCGGGTGACCACTGGGCCCCTTGTGTATAAAAGACTTGTGTGCCCTTGCTTGTTTGTATATCCCACATCTTGAGTCTTGGAGTGCTTGTGTCATCTCTTTGAGAGCAGACTTGGAGTGAGCATTGAGAGAGCTGTGGGCAAGTCTTGTTGTAAAAATAGAGTGAGAAACACTTTTAGAAAGAGGTTGTACTCTTGAAATTGTTTTCTTTTTGTTTGAGCTTGTGTAGCTAACATACTTGTAAACAATCCATTTTATAGTATATTCCTTGGTGGTTTTTCCCTTGAATGAAGAAGGGTTTTCCACGTTAAAATCCCGTGTGTTCTCTCTTGTTTTTCTATCTCTACTTTTAGCTGTTCGTCCGAGAATTCTACTCTGTGTTACTGTCCAAGTGCTTTGTCCGTTCAGTCACCGTGCCTTTCGCTTTTGCGCCAATAAAAGGGAAGGTCCGGTCTTTCCTTTATTATGTATAAAATCGTTCTGCAGTTACAACATAACTCTCGTTTGAAAATTGCTAAAATCTTTAAATTAATTTTATTATCATATTAAACTTGGAAATTAGTAAAATTCTCTCAAATTAGATATATTATGTATTCAATTAAAATAACAAGAGGTGATAATATCAATTGAATTAGTTGAGAATAAGGCAAACCTCATTTCTTCAGGTTTTCTATCGCTATATGACCAAATAGCAGGTGTCTATTTTCAACATTTCTTAAGTTTCAGTAGCCGTTGTGCTTTTACTTCATCAAACTAATCTGAATTTAACACCTCATTTTACCTTTGCAGTTCTTTGCAGAAGCTGGATATCCATGTCCAAGCAGAAGAAATCCATCTGATCATTTCCTACGTTGCATTAATTCAGATTTTGACAAGATCAACGCCACATTTATGGGATCTTATGGGAAACATGTAAGCGCAAGGTTTTATTTTCCGTGTATATTAGTACACATTTTTACTTCATTTTGTGTTATAATATTAATACATAGAGAATGTCGATCTATCTACAGATTTCTCTAATGTTACTCTTATATCAATGCTATCATCATATTTATAAAACAGCTCTCATGATTCGTCTCAAAAGTTATATGTTAGACCTTCATTCTACTCTACTCTGCATGGTGAATTGAATTTCGAATATGCACATTTGTCGCTTTTGAACTTGTCTTGGTTGATCTTTGTTGGCCTGCAGGAAATACAGACATTATCAGATCCTTTAATGAAGGTAGAAACGGCAAAGATCAAAGCAACACTAGTTGAAAAATACAGATGGTCAGAATACGCCATGAGGGTCACAGCTAAGATCCAAGAAATCCTATCCATCGTAAGCAACTCACGAACAACATTTGCCCATCAAACTCCAAAATCAACTCTACTATGAAATATGAAAGGCTTCTAGGTAATATGAATTCTGCGTTGCAGAAAGGACTTCCTAGTGAAACAAACAAAGGAAGCCAAGCAACATGGTGGAAACAACTCTCGACTCTCACCAGTAGATCTTTCAAAAATATGTGTAGAGACATTGGATATTACTGGGCCCGCTTAGGTATTTACATCATCGTGGCCGTTTGTGTGGGCACTGTCTTCTATCGAGTTGGCACCACCTACACTGCCATCTTGGCTCGAGGAGCTTGTGGCGCCTTCATATCAGGCTTCATGGTCTTCATGTCAATCGGAGGATTCCCATCTTTTGCAGAAGAATTGAAGGTAAACAACCACCTATTGAAACACCAATACTATTTTATTAAGTATGCAAGTGAAACAACGATCATAAAGTTTTAGGTTGTGCTCATTCAAACTTTTTTCTCACATCTTATTCAACACTTATTTCAACACTAGGCTACTGCACTGGATTTGCCGGTGCCCCTGTTATTTTCTCTGTGTAAATGCAGGTGTTCTATCGAGAGAGGCTTGGGGGGTATTATGGAGCTGCAGTGTATATTCTATCGAACATCCTGTCATCCTTCCCTTTCCTGGTTCTAGTAACAATGGCTTCATCATCTATCTGCTATTATATGGTGAAATTTCGGCCAGAGTTATCGCACTTTGTCTACTTCTGTCTCATGCTCTTTGGCTGCATTTCTGTTGTAGAGAGCTGCATGATGGTTGTTGCCTCACTAATATCCAACTATTTGATGGGGCTTATAACAGGGGCCGGAGTCATTGTAAGTAAAATTTTGCTTTCAATTTTCCTGAGAATTTCTTACTCGGAGACATAGATGATTTCCGTTGCTTGGGACATCATTGCTGAACATCAATAAAAAACTGTAAATGGCTGATAAGATAGACTCAGAATGCCCCTTATTAGTCTAAGATTGTTTTAAATTCATACCCTTATCACTGATAAATTCTTAAGACAAAGACTAACATATGGACAGTATAACACATGAAAGAGTGCAATTAGACCATACTTGAGTCTGGTGAGCAGTGTATCACACTGCTCATGCTTATACCTGGATGCTTAGTCGACATAAAAAAAGACTCTCCGTCTAGGCGTCTATTTGGTAGTTCTACTCTCTAGGGACGGAGAGCTAATCATGCTAAGAGGGACCCCAGTTCCCCTTAGCGTTCTACAACCCCTCATGCAGGGCATCTAAGTGAGTTTATACCCGCTATACTTCCTGTACTATATCCTAAAGGCTCAAACTGTCATCTTATATACTTCCTGTACTATATCCTAAAGGCTCAAACTGTCATCTTATATATGTATACATTTGGGTTGCTGTGCAGGGAATAATGATGATGACTTCCGGGTTCTTCCGTTTGTTACCTGATCTTCCTAAACCAATCTGGCGTTACCCAATTTCTTATATAAGTTATGGATCCTGGGCACTGCAGGTACTCGGAAAAAAAAAAAAAAACACTAGTGAAACTTTGTTCAATTATTGTTATCAGGCTACCCATTTACCCAATGATAGGTTGCTTGGCCGAAGGGAATCCTTGAGGTGTTGGTCATGGCACACACCACATATGCAGTCGTTCCTGCTTTTAGAAATAAGATTGAAGTAAAATAATTATTTTTGAGACTAGAATAAAGTAATAATAGAGTAGAAAATTTATATTCTATATCTAGTTGGTCACTTTGAATATTTGGAAATTTAGTTGGGAACTCATCTTCTAGTATTTTATATGCAAGAATAATCAGAGGAATAGACAAGAAATTAATATAAATCATCTTTTACCTTGCTTATAAATAAATATATTCCAATACACCACTGTGCATTTTCACACCATTTTGTCAACCTTTTGTTGGGAATCACTCCCGTGTAGAAGTCCTTATGACCAGGGAATTTGGACAGAGCACGTGTGTGTTACTTTAAGAAGAAGGAATTCCGGTCAACATAGTTGACCGGAACCTTCCCTTCTAGATGGTCAACCTCTACCGGTCAATATGTTGACCGGTAAAAGTTGTGAGACAATTGACTCTACTGAAGAATCGGGACGGACTATTTCGACTGGTCAACAGTGTGATTGACCGGCCAAAATGAGAGGATGGTTAACAGAGTTGACCTATTGAATTTGGAAGGTTTGAATGACTGTCATATCCCAAAAGGTGTACAGTTGACTTACCCAATTTGGTAGTTGGTACAGAGTTGACATTATTCCAAATGAGAGGACGGTCAACAGGGTTGACCTACTGAATTTGGAATGTTTGAATGACTGTCATATCCCAAAAGGTATACAGTTGATTTACCCAATTGGGTAGTTGGTAGACATTATTCTTAGGACTCCAAACGCTGATCAGTTTACAGGAGCAGGCATGTGCCGTCTGTGGGAAGACAGGGCGTGCGCATACACACATACAGACCTTGAAAGTTGAGCACCAACCACCATCTGGGCTATGGTGGGGGGAGACGTGTGTATATATGTGTGTATATGCACACTCAAGGATATAGTTGAGAAGTAGCGAGAAAATAGAGGAGAGAAAGTGAAAAGAAAGAGAGCGGTTGGTGAAAACAAAGTGTTGAAGTTTTGTTTACCTTTGCTCTATTCTTATTTTCGCCTCCTGTAGATTGTGTAACAAATTCTCATACCTAGTGATTTTTGTAGAGTTAGTGTCCCGTGATTTTTTTCTTATTTCAGAAGGATTTTTCACATAAAATATTTGGTATTTATTTCTCTTCTCTTACCTCTACTTCACAGTGCGCATGTGCTTTTATCAGTTGTCGTCCATTCCGGCCAACAGTGATTGTTCCTGCATCCTTATCAATAGTCCGCCCATTGTCCGCCAACACCCCTTGCTACCATTAGGGGACAGAATGGTCATTTGCTCTAGAATTACTATTGCATGAGAATGGGGAATAAGTAAACCCTTATAAGTGTTATTTCCTAACCTATACACTAAACAAACGACAAAATTGTCATTCTACTGAAAGTAAACTCAAATTCGCATTTTAATTCCACTCTAACAAACATGACGCCAGTGTCATTCTATAATTTAGTGATTTTAATACCTTGGGTATTGCAGGGCTCGTACAAAAATGATCTCCTTGGACTGGAATTCGATAACATGTTACCCGGTGAACCCAAATTGAAGGGTGGGGACATAATCAGAGATCTGTATGGGATTCAATTGGATCATTCCAAGTGGTGGGATCTAGCAGCAGTCTATGTGATATTCTTTAGCTATCGGATCATCTTCTTCCTAGTCCTCGAGTTCAAGGAGAGAGCATCTCCAGTTTTCCGGACACTTCACACGAAGAAAGCTTTGCACAGGCTGAATAAGAGGCCTTCATTCAGGAAGCCTGCTATATCTTCAAAGAGATACCAACCTCCAAACTCACTGTCCTCTCAAGAAGGTCTCAGCTCTCCAGTCCCTTAGCTATTTTGTTGGCTAGGTTCTGTGCTAGTTTGACAGCCATGGCATGTGAAATTTGTTCATCTAAGACAGACATGGCATCACAGACAGAACATATCGCCTATCTGTATGTTGCTATTGTTGCTATTGTTCCTATATCGTCTCCAAGATTTGTGCCCAAGTCTCCAAAAGACTCTTAACTTGTGACCTATTACATTTGGTCCTGACAACATGAATGTATTGTAATCTTTTCTCTTATTACGGAAGTAATTTATGTACCATAGGAAACGAGGATGATGCAAATTACAGCCTTGCTTACAAATTTGATCATAGGTGTAATTGGGAAAAAGCAAAATAAAAAACTAACATTCAGGATATCACCTTTAAATAGCTAATTTGGCCATGCTACTGCTCTAAATAATGTCAATAACCAATTTTGCAGCTAGCACCATGCTTCCTCCCCCACCCTCCATTCCCTTTTTTTACGTGAAAGACTTATTGTGTTCCTCCAGAATAAGAAATTTTGGGTGTGAAATAAATTTTTTATAATAATAAAATGAAAGACTATTCTTATATATTACAAATAAATGTCTAAAAATTATTTAGATTTCTAGAAAGCACTTCATTGCTCAGTGTCAAAACTGCATGTGGTATAAATATGGTTTAAGCATTCAACAACCAACTTTGAAGCCAGCACCTTGCTTCTTTCTCCACCCTCCATGCCCTTCTTCCTTCCCCTACCCTTCTAAACTCCCAGCAGAGTGTCCAAAATGGAAAGTTCTATTTCATTCATCGGGCAGGCCATTTATACATTTGTTGAGATTATGAAGGTGGTCTTCGGTTCAAAACTCGGGTGGGTGAGCTATTGAGTAGACTTGGACCTGCATACACTGGAGTGTGGTCCATGGGTTTGGCCGAAACAAAAACTCTGCTATATTTGAGTTACTAAAGAATTGAAAAGGTATGTGAAAAGAATCAATGTGGCTGAGTTGATGAAATCTTGGTATATGCAGCTATATAGGCAATACAGCAAGAAAAAAAAAAGATCATACACCTTCTCAGCCAGAAGTTGGAAAATGGGTATGTGAGAGCTGTTACAGTCCTGCTATTTTGTCTCCCCTGTACACTCAAAGGCTAATATTAGAAGTTAAGAAATGGAAGGTGGAGATTGCAACGAGTCTCCAAAAAAGCTGACAAAATCTTCACCTTTCACTTTTCAACTTTTAACATTGGTCTTTGGATGTACAAGGAAGCAAAGATAGCAGGAGAACCAGAACAATTCTCCAAAATGTTGGCCACGTGGGGATTTGTGAGAGGTCAAGGAGTTATCCGAACGGTATGCAACTACTTAACCAGCTGGCCAGTTGCCCAATTTCTTCTACCTTATTGCACAACCTGTTTGGTAATTCTTACTACTGAAGAACTGTCACTTCTTTTAAAGCTTGGATGGTACATAAATAGGCAAAGCAGCCCTCGATTTCTGGGGTTGAGGAATATATTAGCATTTCCCTTAGCCGTGCCGTAACATCTCAGATGTTTCATTTCCGATCTAGGGTGTATTTCGAGCATGCATGGTTAATTTTTTTTTTATTATTTTGACCGGATGGATTAATTGCTTATGTGGACTTAAATTAACATTGTGGACTATATTAAATTGGACCACTTGGATTAATGTGTTATAGATCCAATATGGGCCAGCTAAGGAATACATTTTCTGAGTATATTTTGGTGAGAAGAACATATGGATGGCCCACCTATGAAATAAGATATCAGAAGGAAGAGGAAAAATTTGAGGAGTTTGTTAAATACTGAATGTTTGTTGTAACCTCCTGCATGTGTTGGCAGATTTCAAGGAGTATATTTCTTTGTTAGTCGTAAATTTGGAAGTTTGTTTGGAGGGGGGAAAGAATGAGAGGGTCCGATTATTATTTAAATAAGGGAATTGGGTGCCTCCTCCTCACCAAATAATTCTGAAATAGAGGAGCTTGAGGCAGGCCAAAGAGAGGTACAGAGGAGGAAGAAATAAAAAGGAATTCCAGCATATTTGAATACGTAATTTTATGACCTTGTAAGCAAATTCATGACAGCCTTCTTTCGTAAGACAATCTGTCATCTTCTCTATTGATCTACATGCTTTTGGTGGGTCGATAATGGTACATAGGTATTTATTATCACACGTTGCATAATATCACATGCAATCAAATTGGTATGTATGATGTAGATCTAAGGTTTTTTCGTAAGAAATCTGTTAGTAGGCATTGATCTAGAAATTTGAGGCCTTATATGTGCACAATTGTGGTTCTGGATGAATTATGTCATGGGCCACGTGAACGCTTCACGCAACCAACCTGCGACTGCAATCTGCCATGAAAAGAATGACAATATTTCAGAAGCCGCGCAAGTGCTACATCTTGTAGCTCACCTGCGGCTGCAATTTTCCATGTGAGGAATGACTGAATTTTAGGGGCTGCACGAGCTCTTCATCTCGTGTTTCACCTGCAGCTTCAATCTGCCAAAGTTAAACAATTGAAGAGTAATTGACCACACAAGCGCTTCACCTGCAGGTGCAAACTGATGCTCACAGTGCTACCTTGTGATCATCTTGCGAGTTTTATGCACACTAGAGAATTTAAGATCATAGTAGATTATTCAAATAAAAGTGGAATTTTGTTACATTGATATAACGTTTTATAGATGCCAGATGCAACGTCAGTTTTGGCACCTAGGGATTTCTAACAAAGGGTTGAGTTGAGTTTTGGAGGATTTGAATTAGCAATGGTTGATGGCCGGTTAGAGTACTAGGCTGCTCATGTGATGGACTTCTTTGATTTGATCTTTGAATCACGCTCATTGATTTACATGATTTCATAGATTCGATATTGGTGTTGATTCTCATACTGTCCTGTTTCATTATCTTTGTGATTGTTGCTATTCTCTTGTACAATACAATGGAGGACTATGTGAGAAAACAACATAGAATATTGGTGTATGGGCAATGGAAATTTTTTGTCATGATTTTCGAAGATCGGTATCTTATTTTTATTTCATCGACAAGTAAAGAAAAGTATAAGAAAATGCTAAGGTATTCAGATGTATAGGCTCCATGGAAACTTTGCAGTCCACATTCATCAGTACTGATACCATTTTGGCAATTGTGAGGTTTTAGTTAAGGGATGCTTATTTTACTTGTATAACTGTCATAGGTAATATCATTAGATATCAAACGAGAAATATTAAAATGTGACATGTTAGACCATCGGTGCTAGAGATCCTCTTAGTACTGCTCAAGGAGTGATAGAGGAATCCCATGGATATTGAAAGTATCAAAACTAGTGACATGTCAAATCGTGGACGCAGGGAACCTTTTGGTACAACTCAAGAGTGGTAGAATGGAATTTCGTATGACTTACCTAGCCAATGGATCGCAAGTTGGCTTTTGATTCGCAATGATTGATATAAGATCCAATAAGTTTTTGATATCTTGTATTACGTTGATAATTTTTTAAGATTATGAGGAGTCCAATTGTTGAGACCACATTTGGTGTTAGGATCATGAGAGATCTAGTTTATTATTCTAGTACTGATTTGTTAAGATCTTGATTTTGTTAAGCCTTTGAGATAATCAGAAACTATGAAAACAAGTTATAGTTTGTCATATTGTACTTTTGAGCAGCTTTTCGACAGTTGAGTTCCTCAGATCATTATTTTGATTCCGTGCCTACTTAATTCAATCATAATTCTTACTGAATATTTGACACACTATTTGCGTTCTTTCTACCCCTTTTAGAGTAGATTGCATGTTGCCTTAAAGACTTATTTTGGAGCAGTGGCGACTGGCTCAGTCAGTGCTTGGATGTGAAGGTCTCATGAAGACAATGCTTAGCATTTATTTAGTTTATTCATTTTATTTAGTAATTGGACTACTTATTTGAACGTTGTATTATGGTCGGTGGACCACTGAAGTTTTCCGAATATTGGGATTTTATCCCCTTATTTTCCATCTATTATGATGTATCACTGCATGGATTGTAATTTACGAAAGCATAAAATCCAGTGTAAAAGGCTCGACAGCCACTAAAATACAAAACACACACACACCAAAAAAAAAAAACCCATTCTAAACCACAACTATATTAAAACATCTAAAACAAGATAATATAATCCTTAAACTAATTCTTTAGAAAAGCTCTTCTGAAGTTTGAAACCCCTACAAGTGAAATCCAAACCTACTAATCCGAACAATTAGAAAAAGATGGTACGAGTAAGCTTACCGATTAGCAAAGCATGTATAATTTATATATATGATAATCATAAATGAAGCATACGAAAGAATGATAATAATAATTGAAAGTTGAAATACCAAATATATCTAAACATCAATAAAACATATAAAAGTCATATAGAAATATAAAAACAAGGAATCGGTGATAGCCTCACAAATAAAGATCGAATATCGAAGATCGGCCTATAATTACTTCCACATAATAAAAAGTCATCCGCCACTATTCACGACTCATGGGTGAACCAACTATATATTATTCCCTATAAGCGGAGTCAAACCATTGTATAGCATTTGCGAATTAAAGATTGAATATAATATTCATAGGTTCTCTACAATTGTTGATCTTTAAGATATGTCTGAATATATTCTATCAATTCTCTATAATAGTTATTATTTAATCAAAATAAAAACTCTATATCAAAAAATAAATTTATTAATTTTTTCTCATATTTGAAAAACAAATTCTCCATCAAAATTAAAGTAAAGTTCCCAATAAATACTTGCATAAAAGAGACCTACAAGGACAAAATTCTCAAGGATTTTAAAATTTCAAGATAACATGCTTAAATTAAGCACAAGTCTTCAAAATCTTATAGATTGAAAGTAAAACTAATATGCATACAACATTATATCCAAAAAGTAAGCAAATATCACATACATGAATATTTGAACAAAAAATTATTTGAGTTTTTTGAAAAAATCAATAACAAAGAAAGAAATGGCTTAGATGTACTTCCCTTCACTTAGATATACCAAATATTTACTTGAAAACACTTCAAATTTACTTTCTCATTCTTCCTCTCTCTCTTCTCCTCTTTTCTTTCGCTCTCTTCTTTCAAATTTGGCAAGAAAAAAATAACGGTAGAAAGTCCTTAAATAGCAGGCTAACACACACGCACGTGTCCTACACGAATCATACGCAAAGGCTAATTTTTACATGCACACAAGAGCACATCAAGTGCGCATCAAGCGCCCACCATGTGTACATCAAGTATAAGGTATGAATCATAAAATATTATTTTAATAACAAATTAATTAAAATAATAGATTAGTAAGGATAATTGAAGTTTTGAGTCAAAATTTAAGTTCTAACTAAAACTAGTGAGGCTGAGTGGTGCTTAGCTAGCACCTAACCGTATGTTTTGGATAGTAAATGCGCATCTGATAGACACCTCTAGAGTACTCCTATATATTTTAAATAGAATATCTGCCATGATGTGCGTTCAAACAATACATGTATATATTTAGGACAAAATATTAACACATGATCTACTCCTAAGAGACGCTCACATGGGTATGGATTGTGCCTCAGCGCCTGATTTATGCTAAACCAGCCCATATGCATTAGTTTAGTACAAATAGTCCCATTCATCGATTTCAAGTCATTTCTGCTACAAATTTGAGAGAGAAGAAAAGAGATGAGGTAAAGAGAGATGATGAGAAAGAAAGAATGATATTCATATCTCATTTCTTTGGGTAATTCTTGTTTAAAATACTTTTACATGCTTTAATTTTGTATTTAAATTGTTTTAGACTTTGCGTGCATAAAATTCTACTCTCATTTTATGAACTGTTTATAAAATATATGTCTTAAATTCATGCAAATCATATTTAAGTATTGAATTTTTATAATATTGCTCTTGCATACCTTTAAATCCTGTTTAA
>JAODPA010030693.1:0-12505 GCA_025585075.1 Nepenthes mirabilis
AAAATGTAATAAAATAATCTTAGTGTTTGGACCAAAAAGCCCTACAAAATGATGAAATACCTACAAATAGTCATCCGTAGACTTAAGCCGTTGATTTTTCTGGCACATCGTCCTTCAAATCTTCTTCATTCAACGGGGCATTTCAACCGGCTGTACTGGTCAATCAGAGCCCACGTCGACCCCTCCGGCACATCGTTCCTTGAAGCTTCATCCAACGGGGGAATTCCACCGGTCGTACTGGTCAATCGGAGCCCACATCGACGCCTTCAACCTTTAAGAAGTCCTTGGCTTCAGCAATGTCCTACGAGACAGGAAAAGTCCATTTATATAATCATACCCTGCAGCGAAACAAAGGCGCCGGGTATCCCTTATCACCCATGATGCCGAAAAAGGCGCCATATTATGAATAGATAGACCCGGCATCACCTGATAATGTCCTAAATTTGGGATATTATTGAATAACGTGACATCTTATTTACCCGTCCAGTCCACGGCACTGGCCCCATGAGATGAATTTAAAGGAAGAGGCCGAATTAAAGAAAATACAGGGAAAAATTAATGACTATAAATCCTCAAGACAAATTTGGTGATAATAATATTGATGAGACTAATGCCTGGATCTTCTATGATGACTATTACAGTTAGGATTGTGCATACGCCAAAAATTATATATTACAGATTGGTACTTTTATTGATCATATTATATATAATGACACATTGTTGATTTTGTATGTGTATATTTGTTGTTACATTTAGTTATTTGGGCCTTCATTAATATTTTTATACACGGCATGTAGACATATTAAGACTTCAACTAATACCTCCTTTGGCTTAGACGAGCGCCATGAGTAGCACCCAACGCTCCGGACAGTATAAAGTCTTAGCGCCTTTGACAACATTGGATTTGATCGGTTCTTAGAAATCTTATTTCCGTTTCCTTCGCCAGTTGGCAATAGAATTGTGGAGATCATTCAACCTTAACTTAGCTACGAGGCCTCATCAGGGATAATCTTAACCTAATGGGAAATGAATTGATGACGCCTATCAGGTTTGGAGAAGCTACGCCTGTGATGATTGTGAGGACGTAAAAACTTAATAAAAGAAGATAAAAATGTGAACTGAACTCCTCATTTTCAGTTTCCCAGCATTCAAACTGCATTTGAAGCTGCAGAGAGCTGCAAACTGCCTTAGCCAAACCAATCCTAAGAGTAAAGAGAAGAGAAAGAAACTCAGTTCTGTTTTTACTGTCAACTAGGAAAGGCTTGATGGTATTTAGCAGTCGATTATTTATGAGGAAAAATTAAGGGTACGGGGGTTTTAGGGTTTTGCCTTTTGTAGATCACCCAGCTGTCTGATTAATCTCAGAAATCTTATCAGCTGAATGGGTTTATTGGTTCTTGTTTTCAGAGTTGGATTTATTGGAACAAACATTCGACGAGATTTTAGGAAAAAGTTATAATTTGTAGCTTATCTTATATGTATTTTTTGGGTAATTTTTTGAAAAGAAAAACCTAATTGAAACTTATTTGAAAAGCCCAAAGCAACACTTAGAGAAGCTCAAACAGCTTTTTGAGAAGCGTTTTGGAGAAGTTGCAATTTATAGTTTCACCCAAAAGCTAATTTAAAAGCTTGGCTGAAAAGACACTTTCTATTCAGATGCTCTTTCTCATTGATCAATTCTTTGATTATTAAAAAGGTGGGGAAGAGAACTCAACGTACCAAATTGGTCAATCAGATCCTTTTGAACCACAAAGACAATCACATATATCCATGTTAAGACCACCATCCAATTGGCATTGGAAATTGCTTAAGAACATAGTACAAGGATATCTAATAAATTCCTCTAGGAAAGAACATGATTTAAACAATAAAAACATAAATCAAAGAAAATATCTATAAAAAATATGAGTTAATTATAGTTGGAGAAAAGAAAAAAAAGAAATAGATCTATAAAAATTTAGAGTCGGGCAATAAAAATGAATTAAAATTATTTCTACTCTAAAAATATATTACATTAAATGAAATAGATTTAGTAAAACTTAAAGTTTTGTTGTTATCGTCAATATGAAAATCTCAACAACCTCCAAAAATGCAACCAACAAGCACTAAGTCATCCAAATCTATCAACACAATACCTTAGCAGTACCCTTCAATGGCAACGCCATTCTCTCGCCTATGCATAATTCTCCCAAATTTCACAATGGAGTAGATTTTTTTCCCCAAATGAAGGCAATGAAGTAGTCTTTTTTGGATAATAGGCACTAGGAAGGCACTCCATGAAACAAAATCGACCAAGCTTGTCTCCATGGTCACCAAGAACTTCCCATCCACACCCCCCCCCAAAAAAAAGGACCTAACTGTCCCAATTAATACATAACAAACATTTTTCCCTTGACTCATTGGAACGATAAATTTGGCAATTTCTGTAATGTGATTGTCTTTCTTTTTCCCCACCTGACATTTGATACTTCAGGGTGAAGATCAAATAGCTAAAAGAGCATTCTCAAATGGAAGAGTTCATCCTTGCTGCTACTTCATTCATACTAATCATGGATGATCAATAGTAATACAGAAGAACTATGAGCGTGAGTTTGTAGGGCAAAGCAGTTTCATCAAATTCACCTAAATATCCTAATCAAGCAATTTCATGCAATATGTTGAAATTTCATTTGACAGCACAAGAAAGCAGAGTACATGAAAACATCTGTGACAAGAACCAAAAACACAAATTTAAAGCCAGTTTAAATTGAGTGTTTAAATTTGATTATATATAAGTGAAAGAACTCAAAAGGGCATCTCCCCGCCCTTTCAAGTTCACTATGTCAATAAAATGGATCTATAGATCACAACATAACATGATGCAGTGAAAATGAATTAGAATTCAAGGAAATGAACAGGGACACGGTACCTGCTGCAGCAATGTCGCTTCTTGAGGACAAGTTGGAAATTGCATCAAACCGATGCCGACCATCAGTAGACCATAACATCCCAACAATACGATTAAGTATATCGGCAGCTGAAAAAGAATCATGAATAAGCTATGTAAGTAAGTCAACACCAAATAACAAAGATGGCAATACAAGTGATAGAATGACTGCATGATATAAGAACCTGAGACCCACCAAAAAAGTATAGCTCCGGGGGAAAATTGATGCCTGTAAGAGGCCAATCCAGAATGCCGAGATGGCAGACAGCAATGTAAATATCTTCAGAATATGCTTCATTGGATTTCTACAAGATTTATCCTCCCAAATCCTGTAAGATTGCAATGTGTAATATTCTGTATGAGCTCAATTCACAAAAAAGATTAAAAAAAAAAAAAGAAGAAATTGATGGGGAGGGGCAGAGAGAGTATCTCTTAGGTACAGGATAAACGAAAGAACGATAATTAAAAACAGCAACAGTAATAATATGAAAATAATGATGAACAAATCAAACAAGAATCAAGATCAAACAAATACAGTTCAATGTGTGGGATGCAACTTGATGAAGCTAAATTGTGTCATCTATTGATGCAAATATCGTATGATATGTATCAATATTGGGATTTCATAATAATGATATTTTTCGATACCACGATAATATTGTGATATATCAGCCGATAAAACTCTATTAACTCACAACTTTCATAAATTTTTTTCTTTCTGATATATCTGATACCGATACATATTATCCGATGTGGCCATAATCAATACTGATATTTTCATTCATCGTGCCATCGGATGGTAAAGGCATACCGGATATTTACACAGGGCTCATTCATACAAGAGCAGCTCAAAGCTGGTACATAATGCCTGATTATCATCAATTGGAAGAACCCCACCTCCCCTGCAACTATAGCAAACCCTTCCCACTTGAAGCTAGTATATTGCTGGGGGGAAAAAAAAAGGAAACCTTGCATGCCTAAAGTGGGAAAGCAGAACAAAATATTAAAAAAACTAAAAGAGCAGCCCAATATACAAAGCTCTCACTCTGCTTAGGGTCCTAGAAATAGTCAGACCAATTTTAAACTAGAGATATCATAACGTTGAAGGAACAATGGTAAAGGAACAACTGATATTAAAAGTAATAATGGGATTTCTTTTATTACATTACATTTTTTTTATTTTTGTAAATAATACTCAAAGAATCCCGATTATAGAGGAAAATGCATCATGGAATATCAGAATATTCTAGGGAGGTGTCCTACTTCTCCAGTATTCTCTACAAACAGGAGATTCAAGCCATTGAGTGGATCCCAGATATCAACACCATAACAATTGATGCCATCATATGGGATTTGGCTACAGCAAACAAAAACAACAGAAAATAAAAACAATAGTCTCCCTACAAGATGGGTGTNCATGACAGTAATTATAAATTTATAATTCAATTAACAATATAAAAGATGGTAACTAATAGGCACAGTTCACCATAAATGTACAATAATAATAAATTTTATTAACAAACTTGAAATACTGTTTTCAAATACTCACGGCAAAGATTGATATTTGTCATCATCATCAAATAAAAGTTTATATATTCTCCTCTCTTAATTTATAGGCATGAATTACTTCTTCTTCATTGTTTCTTTAAGTTAGAATTTTCATCATTTAAAAACCCTAATATAATAGCCTTAGAGACAATTGATGTAAGGTACAGATCTCGAATTTATTTTTAAAAGATAACAAATTGAGTTAAGTTGATAAAAATATCGAGGTCAAATGAGTCTTGGGTCGAAGTCAACTTTATAACAGGGTCACATTAAACCAAGTGACATTGATCAGCACCTGATGTACACATATGTATATTTTAGATAGTAAGAACGTGTTTGAAGGATACTTCTGGGGCATTCGTGAGTATTTTAGGTAGAATATTCGTGCCTGATATGCACCATAGAGACGCACATGTGTTCTTGAAGCAAAATGCATACGCCCGATACGTACCTGACGGATACTCGTGTACCATACGCCTAATGTGCGCTTGACAGGCTCACATACCAATTTTCTATAAAAGGCTCATTTTGGTCAATTTCAGTCATTTTCTACGAAATCTAGAGAGAAGAGAGAGAAAGAAAAGAGATGAAGAGGGAGAAGGAGAGAAAGAATGATAGAGGAGGAAAATTTAAGTGAAATTCAAGAGATTTTTGATGATTTCAAGTGCAAGGCAAGCGCATCCAAACCCCTCTTTATCTTATTATTGATTTTTTCTGATCTTTATGAACATTTATTATTCTAAATGTTCATACATGTGATATTTTCATAACTAAAGAATTCATACTTTGTATACATGTTATCTTACTTCCATTCTATAAATTTTTTATAAAACACATGCTTTTAATTCATATACATTGTGTGCGAAAGCTGATTTTCTACAACCATATTCACATATGCCTTTAAATCATATTTAAATGTCCCTGCATATGTTTGAAATAAATTGATGGATCTGCATATGTTTGAAATAAATTGATGGAACTATGTTAATTTTACCAAATTACTACAATTTCATAAGATTATTGCTTTTGCATGTTGTAAATTTTACAACACACTTCCCGCCTATTTCAACAAAATGCATACAATTGTTCTTGTATGTTTATGAGTTCTTGCGTGCCATCAATTTGAAGAGCCCCACTGAAGGGCCTGGGCTAAGTGCTAAAGCAGCATAGAAAGGTAATTGCCTATAGGCCTCAACAATTAAAGACTTATGAGCAGAAATATCCAATCTAGGACTTAGAGTTGGCTGCAATCGTATTTGCACTGAAGGTGTGGAGGAATAATCTATATGGTGAGGAGTTTATCTACACTGATCACAAGAGCTTGAAGTACTTGTTATCGTAGAAGAAGCTGAATATGCATCAAAGGCAATAGATGGATCTACTCAAGGATAATGACTGTCAGATTATGTACCAACCCAGCAAAGCAAATGTAGTGGGCGATGCACTTAGTAGGAAATCAGCCAGTTTTATTGCCCACTTGATGATGAAAGAGTGGAGGATGTTGGAGGAAGTTAAGGATTGTAATATCCAATTGTATTCGAGGAACCCTCAAATAGTGGTTTCATATTTCAAGGTGCAGCCAATATTTGTAGAAAAGATTAGGATAGCACAGAAAGATGATCCAGAGCTATCAAGTATCATGATAGAGTTATCCTGTGGAGATTGAGTAGATTATGAGGTAAGGTGGGACGGGAGTCTCATGTATAAGGGTAGGATTTGCATACCAAGCATGGCAGATTTAAGGAAGGAGATCATGGAAGAAGCACACCATTCGAAGTATACAATACATCCCAGCATGACTCAAATGCATCGGGATATGAGAAATACTTTTTGGTGGATTGGAATGAAGAAAGATATTGCTGAATTTGTAGCCAAATGCTTGATTTGCCAACAAGTCAAAGCAAAACACCAGAGACCAGCAGGGAAGCTTTAGCCGATGCCGATTCCAAGCTGAAAATGGGAGCACATCTCTATGGACTTCATCATTGGACTTCCAAGGACCACTAAAGGCAATGATGCAATATGGGTTATTGTGGACCGATTAACTAAATCAGCACACTTCCTAACCATGAGATTGACATACTCACTGGATAGGCTAGCCAGACTCTACATCAATGAAGTTGTGAGGTTACATGGAATACCAACCAATATCATTTCAGATCAAGACCCGAAATTTCTTTCACAATTCTGAAAAGGCTTGCATAGAGAATTGGGGATGAGGCTGAAGTTTAGCACCACATTTCACCCGCAGATTGACGGCTAGACGGAGCGGATCATTCAGACGTTGGAAGACATGCTTAGGAGCTTGATCATAGAAATAGGAGGTAGCTAGGATACACATCTTTCATTGGCGGAATTCGCATACAACAATAGCTTTCAATCCAATATCGAAATGGCATCCTTCGAAGCACGTTATGGGAGGAAGTAGGAGATCACCAGATTTTAGGACCAAATCTCGTACAGGAAACCACTGAGAAAATCCATTTGATTAGAGAACGGATGCGAGCAGCTCAGAATTGACATAAAAGTTACGCGGAGAAGAGGCATTGAGACTTAAGCTTCGAGGTTGGCAATGTTGTATTTCCCAAGGTATCTCCCATGAAAAGCGCTGTAAGATTTGGAAAACATGGTAAATTGAACCTTAGATTTATTGGACCATTCGAGATATTTGTGCGGATTGGTGAGATAGCCTATCGGCTAGCATTACCACCGTCACTGGTAGGAGAACACGACGTATTCCACGTATTCATGTTAAAGAAGTATGTCTACGATGAATCGCACATAATCAAGCACGACCAGCTAGAAATTCAGGAGAAGTTATCGTACACCGAGGAACCAGTGCGGATTACAGACTGAAATGATAAGATTTTGTGTTCCAAGGTGGTACCACTTGCGAAGGTCGTTTGGAATCATCAAGACGAAGTAGATGTGACATGGAAATCCGAAGCAAATATGCACAAAAAAATACCCACGACTATTCAATTATATGCATTATTGAACAATTGACTCACTCTTACTTAGGTTTTTCACTAATATTTCAGATTAGAGGTTTCAGGGCAATACTTATAGGTGATCAGATTTAAACGATGTCTGTTCAAGAAATAGATATAAGAAGTTGATTAGTTTTCATATATTACTAAATAGAAATGAACAATAGCTTATGCTGACAAACCGTTTATTTAGAGTTCGATTGTAATCAGTTGACGATGATATGATATGTCGGTGGGTGAGTTCGGGTTTTTGGTTATTTACAGCAGTTAGGTTGACTTATGTTTTTGTTTACTTTGATTAAGTACGGATGCTTTTCCTTATGTATGGTCAAGGCCACATTTGTCGGTATTCGGAGTTACTTTCGGATGTGACATTTCAGGTCCAATGGTTTAAACATTTTCTTTTCAAATCTTTTTGTCGGATTGTGATATTTTTAGGTTGCATCCCAACAAAGTATTGAGTTTTGGTCGAAGGATTAAATAGATGAATTTTTGGCCAATAAAAGAACATAAATTGCTTCAAGTTAATTAAAGATTATGCAAGTAATAATAGGATCACAGGTTTGGGACATGACACTTAACGTTCTCTACTCACTTTTTCTAAATTTTGTGCAATATGTAGCCTCAATACAATAAGTTAACAACAAATTTCTTTTGTCAAAAAATCATTATCAAATATAAATTCATTATCCTTATCATTGTCTCAATTCATTCTTCTAATTGGCCACTTATTATTTACATCAATCACAATTTCACAAATATCAAGTTAATACTTATAACAATTAAATATAATTGCTGATTAAAAAATATATAATTAATTCATTTAGGGAAAAAAAAAAGTTAAGGCATTCAATGCATACACCTTGAGACTCAAACAATGTATACACCTTAGAGCCTAGGCATGCCTAAGTGTACATGAGGCATGCCTTTAACAGCAATGCTTCCAAGTGGCAAAGGATGATGCATTGGCTGAAATATGAACCAATAATATTGTTTGGATATAGACATATGATCAGATATAACTACTTCAGATTGTGTTACTACTGCGTACAGAGTGAATAATCATGGGAGGTCTTGAGGGTAAATTGATGGAGAAAGAGGTTCTACATCACATGTACGTATACACACGCACACACACAAAAGAAAAAGGTTATGGTCTTAATTTCAATAGGTAAGGGAATGGGATTACCTATAACTTAGGCATTCATACAGGTTGAGGGTTGGGTGTCCTAGAACAATCTTATCGCTAGTAAGATAAAATTAGCCAAACACCTTTTACAAACTCTATATAAGAATATGCCCCCAAAAAAATGAAGAACATAAAATGATAAAAAAAGAAGAGAACTCTCATTACTATCAATCGAAAAAAAAAATAAGTACTTCGACAACTCTAGATCAACTTGTAAAAGGGAAAAACTATTAAATATACCCATTACTATCAATCAAACAAAAACTATTAGTATTTAGAAAACATAGGTCATTTCTGTAAGAGGGAATACCCAATGATTACCCCTATTTTCCTTTCACTGAAGGTCGCAACTGGTGAAATAGGTATTGACAATGTATGGTTGCAAAGAAGCTACAAGAAACCAGGCAAGATAATTTATGATTTTCCTTTTTGAATTGTCAGTGCTCAGTAGTTAGAAAGTCATCATCCCAGCATTTGCTTAACAATGGCACTAAAGAATCCAAAAGTAAAATCATAAATAGACGAGAAATGATGTCAACTCACAAAAGCAACAATGATTCTGTTGGAGGAGATCCTGAGCAATTTCTCGATTTTTCTTTTCGGAATATCTCGATTCCTTGCCATGGTCTCATGATTGACAGTTAAATGCATAGATAAACATTCTACTGTAATAGAACATGTGCAAACCAATGGAGTGACCAAAAAAAGGCACTCCTATCTCTCACATGAAGGGCTGCGGGTTCATGCCTAATGAGAGGCCCAAAAAAAAAGTAAATTGGATCTCCCCCTCCCCCACATCGCTTAGGAAATAAAACCACTAGAAGAAACTCAAGCCCCAGTATCTAATACAAGTCAAAATTGGACCATAAAGGAATTTCGGTAATTCCTTCATATCTGAGTTGGCTAGGGAGCATGAGGGGTAGTAAGTGCTTTTGTTCTATGCCAGTCCTTTTTTTTTGTTTAAGTCACATAAGTGGTCTACCCTTTATGCTGCATTTTTCAAAGGGGTCCGGAGAGACTCGGGCTTAGCTCCGCAAATGTTGAAAGAATAAGGAAGGCTGAAAACTTTCACCGGGCCTAATATCAGGGAGGAGTACATCTATTCAAACCCTTAACCGATCCAGATTACCCACTAACTATGTCTCCGCTGTTATATAAGGAAACTGATCTATTGCCACAGGAATCAAAGGGAAAGAGAGTCTATTCTACCTGGCATTACCAGAGTCGAATTTCGCTTGGTGGCTACAATGGTGCCATCGAAGAATCAAGCCTACGCTCGTGCACTAAATGGTTCGATTTAGCAGTCTATTCTGCTTCCAATCAAAGATTAAGTGCTCAAATCTCCAATACACTACAGTTAATATCACAGCCCAGCATTCAAACATTCACGATGTTAATGATCACATAAGTCTGATAGGTTGCAGCAGTGGAATAGAGCTGGCCGTCTTTGCAAGGTTTGGCAATGACAGTTGCGAGTAATAAAAATACATTCATCGCGCAACAGCTAGGAGGGAATAGTATACATACCTAATTACCAGAAATTCATAATCTCCTCCAAATCGCTGTAGACAACTGATCGAATCGAACTTTTCTATTGGCAATAGAAAAGAACAATGGGCATTAGCTTCGTTGAAAGGAAGAGGAAGAAGAGGGAGAACGCGTAGAAGAAGAGAGCACACAAATCAAAGATTGCAGATGAACAGAGAAAGAGAATCGCTCCCGAGGGTTAACTCATTATTCTGAAGATCTTGCAAGTTTATATCATTTTCATAAAAACATTATTTTAATTGAAGGATCAATAAATAAATAAATAAATTCGAATTTCTATGAAAAATTATTTAAATAATCAAAATTAAAAGTTGTGGTATCTATTATTCTCTACAAACAGGAGATTCAAGCCATTGAGTGGATCCCAGATATCAACACCATAACAATTGATGCCATCATATGGGATTTGGCTACAGCAAACAAAAACAACAGAAAATAAAAACAATAGTCTCCCTACAAGATGGGTGTTGGCATATTACAAAACCTTCATTGCCTCCGTTGCAAACTAAGAGCTCAAACACCTTTCATGATGCCTTAATCAAACACTTGAAGCTTTGCATCAGCCAAAAAAAGAAAAGAAAAAAGAGAGGACTAATGACAGATATTGCATCAACACTTTAAAGCCAATAGAACAAAACGAATGCTGCAACAAAAGACCCATAATTTCCTAGATGCATATATATCTTCATCTTATTCTTGTGTTTGGATAAAGACATCATAGTCAAAAACAACAAAGCCTTAAATCACACTAATTAAAAATCTACTTCGACTACTCTCAGTTTAATGCAACATCATCCAAAAATATAAACAACTTCATATCCTTCTTTACATTCTCACTTCAAATTTTCTTATCTCTCATTTTCTTATTTCCCTCCTAACTTCATTGAAATCACATGTTCTCACTGGCAAGCCATTTGATATTATTTTTAGCAGTCTATAAAGCATCTTAAATGTCATTCTTTTCTTTTATTCTCAATATGCATCTTCTAATGGACTGTGAATACCTCACTTCTAATCTTATGTTTCAGAATAATCTAAATTATCCTAGTATACGCACACTTTTTTGTTACAAAACTTACCTTTTATATTTTGTCATGTTTCAATAGTCCAACACTCTACTTCATATAGCCGACCCTATTTAGTGAGACTCAAGACTTAATGTTATTGTTATAATTGTCTAGCATGCTAATCCATCAAGCATAATTGATCTAATAATTGTCCTGAAAATATTTCTTTCAAGCTCAGAGATAAATTAAGGTTGTAAAGCACTCTTGATGCATTTTCTCCATTTTAACTAACATACATTAGTGCTATGCATTACATCATAGTCAATTTCTCCATTTTCTTGAATTGTAAATCCAAGATAAAGTAGACAATAACTTCTAGGAATCTTGTGATAATTCACTTTGCGTGTTCATTTTTCCATTTAAAATTGCAAAAATCGCATTTCATGAATTCTGTTTTGTTCCTACTTATTTTGAGCGCTTTAGGTTCTAGTGTGTTTATCCATAGTTCCAACTTAGCCTCCATTTCATCTCTGATTTCATCTATCATAATTCCAACTTTGCCTCCATTCCCTCTCTGTAATCATCTATCAAAACAAGATCATCTGCAAACAACATACACCAAAGCACTTGTCCTAAAACATGTCTCATGAGTTTATCCATGATTAGGCAATTAGGTAAAGACACACCAAAGAACTGGTACCACAGTAAGAAAATCCTCAACGTCGCCTCCTACAATTTTTGGCACTAGTCATCACTCCCTCATATATGCAATGCTTGACAACTGTATATTTTCTATTGGCTGATTTCTTTCCTAACACCTATCATAAGTCTTTTCTCAGCACCCTACCATGAACATTCTATTAATTATGAAGAGCACTTGGAGATCACTTCATATGCCTGATTTCTCCATTAACCTTTTTAGCAGATGTATAACTTCAATGGTTGTGCGCCTAGCACAAAGTGAAACTGACTTTCAAACATGTTTATGTATTCTCTTTTTTGTCAATTACTCATTCCCAAAGTTCATTGTATGATCCATTGATTGAGGAAACAAAAATTAGCACAATTTTGAATGTATCCTTTACTTTTATATACAGGTATAAAAGTCTTCTCTTCTGCTCATCCAGCATTATTTTAGTTCTTAAAAACATACTAATAAATTAGTCAACAAAATTTCCCACAACCTCCTAGGCATTTCCTAATTTCCAATGTACCCCAATTAGTCTATCAGTTTATAATTTTTCAGCTTTTAAAGTATATATTTGATTTCATAATTTTACAAACATGTCTGGCATAT